>JAAALK010000289.1:73572332-73613691 GCA_019279435.1 Zizania palustris | reverse complement strand
CGATCGACTCCGGTGATATCTCGTCAGACCAAGCGAAGACATCCAAATTTTTCTTCTACGACCTTTTCCAAGGAAGTGCAACTTCGGGAGGTAAATCTTTACCAAATTGAAAAGTGTATTCTTTACCATCTTTAACAATGACCTCGTTGCAATCTCTCCTTCGGGACTTGTCTTGGAAATGACTTCTTCGAAGCTGATCGGAAGAGGCTGAAAAATTTCTCCATTATCTTGGACACTGTTACTTTGCCTCGGATCAAGAGGAGGACATCATGACCATATTCTGCCCTCCGAGCTATGGCTTGATCTCCGAAGAATTGTCAGAACTCCTAATTGTGTGGGCATCTCATGCACAAGTAGTTGTGATGCGCTACAGCCTCCGAACTGATTCAACATGCCTCGCCCGAAGATGACATTATAAGCATACGGGGGCACCACCACATCAAAGATAACTTTCAGTTCGGGCTAGCTAGTAACCTTCTCCGAAGGTGACTTCCGGCCTATCTGGCCAAGTGCATCTAGCGGAGGTCCTGCAAAGCCTTGCAGAGGACGAGCCGCTGGGAGGAGATGCTTCCGAGAAATGCATAACTGATCGAAGGCTTGTACAAATATGATATCTGCCGAGCTACCTCCGTCAATTAGCACCCTTCGGACTTCAGTCCCTGCAATATCAGCAGTGATAACCAATGGATCTGCATGCGGGAACTTGATACCAGCTGCATCCTCCGCAGAGAAAGATATTGGAACATGAGACCACTCCGGCATTGCAGCTGCAGATGACGAAGTCCCAATGTGGCCTACTTCTCGAACGTACTCTCTTCGCTGTCTCTTGGACATGCTTCCGAGGGTACCTCCTCCGGAGATAGGGAGAACTACTCTCTTCCCTCTATCTTGCCCTTCTTCTTGCTTCGGAGGTGGCATAACATTGGCCACCGGAGGATGTCTTGCAGCATCAAAATTTTCTATCCGCGCCACAGCCTGGACCGGCTCCGAGCGCACTGCTGCTGCTGGACTTCGGTCGGTACTACCTCGACCCGAAGTTCTCTCCAAGTATTCTCCCCGAAGGGTAAGAATAGCCTTGCAGGTGTCAGTTGCATGGCTTCGATTCTCTCCATGAATACAGCAAAAAAGGGTCTGGCCCTTGCCAGCCGTTTTCCCTGGCGGCCTCCAACCGCTGGACTTATTGCCCGCAGACTGTGGAGCTCTTGGTGCAAACTTCTGCGGGGGTGCAATGTTTAAGACTTCAGAGCGAGGGTGCTTTTGCCCTCTTCTTCTATCATGTTGCACTTCGGAGACTGGTTCTTGCGGTTGTGCCGAAGTCTTCACCTCTGCTTTAACTTCTGTCAATACTGTCGAAGTAGCAGTAGTCCTCCGAAGCCAACCTTCTTCTAACTTCGAGTACTCCTCGAAGTACGACATCAGCTGTGATACTGTGGTGATGCTCTTTCGATGCAGTTTATCCAGAAGGCCTTTATGACTGACACCTTCTCGAGCCGCATCAACCACCGAGGATGTGGACAGCCCCCGAATTTGCGACTTCGTGTGAGCGAAGCGCTTGAAGTACTGCCTCAATGTTTCTCCGGGGAGCTGTTTCACTTGGAAAAGGCTTCCTGTAGACATGGGGGGCACGAAGGTGCCCTGAAAGTTACTTATAAACTTCTTCTTCAACTGTGACCATGAAGCGATTGATCCTGGCTTTAAAGACCAGAACCATCTCAACGCCACTCCTTGAAGGGCTAACGGGAAGCACTTCGCCATAGTTTCTCTGTCTCCGCCACTAGCCTCAATTGCTAGGGCATAAGAACGCGCAAACTCACTGGGATCTTCGTCTCCGGCATACTTGCAAAGCTTCGAAGCTTTGAACTTCGGATCGAAGCGAACCTTCTGAAGCTCGGGATGCAACGGAGATTCATTGTCGTAAGAGGCGTTCTCCGGGGCTTCGGGATAATCAAGATCGTCGTCTTCGTGCACTTCGGGGATAGCTTGGGTGGCTTGAGGGCGAAGCCTGTTCGCAGCCTCTTGTCGCCACCTCGCTACCTCGGCTTGAAGATTGGCCATTTGAGTGGCCATGTCTCCAAGGCTATCTTCATCTCCTCCGGAAGGACCTTCCGGGTCTTGAGAGCTGGTATGATCAGTTCGAATTGGAATGGAGGGTGGCAGAGCGGCTCCGGGCGGTCGAAGTGTGGAAGGGGTTGGCGGAGAGGTTTCGTATCCTCGAGGGATAGAAGCCCCTTGCGGAGTTTGAGGTGGAGGGATAGTCGAAGACCCTCCGACTTCGACTGTGTCGAAGGGTATCTCTCCGGAGATCCGAGAAGACCTCCGAGTGGGATTGCGAGGTGCGCTCCGCTTAGGAGGCATGATGTAAGAAGTTGGTAGAGAACGAAGTTTTTTGGACTAGGTTCCCCACGGACGGCGCCAACTGTTGGCGTAAAAGATTACGCTAACAGGTTTCTGTAGAAAAGAAACTAACAAACGAAGTGTTTGCGAAGCAAACTGTTCTAAGCCTCCGAAAGGATAATAGCTTAGAATAGTTCGAAAGTGTGTATTGAATCACTTGTAATCGGTCCCCATTACAGGATGAAATGGGGGGTATTTATAGGCCTAAACATTAAGGAAAAGACCTATTTACCCTTCTATTACAACCGACATTAAGGAAACTATTTGGTTTCCTTAATAGGGCTAAAATGGTAAAAGACTAATCTAATAGGATAGAAGATAAGTCTTCCATCTTAGCTGGCAAAAAAGATCCTGAAGGGCTTTGGTTCGAAGACATTCTTCGAACCAGTGCCTGTCTTCGGGCTTCAAACCAGGTTCCGAGCATCTTCGAAGAAGGTCTTCGGACAATCTTCAAACTAGTTGGCTGTCTTCGTACTGCTTTGGCAATAACCCCGAAGATGAGATATTTTCCCCCAACATTACCTTTTGGTAAGGTTTTTCGGATTGACTTCTCTAGTTCTTTTGGCCCTTCTCGCTGTTTGATCGTTGGATCCTCCTCTGAGCTCTGGAAGTGGCATAGGAGGTTAGGTCATTTGAGTTTTGATCTGCTAGTCAGGTTGAGTTCTATGGACCTCATCCTAGGATTGCCCAAGCTTAAAATGGAGAAGGATTTAGTTTGCCATCCCTGTCATCACGGGAAAATGGTTGCCGCTTCTCACCCGCCTATGACTCAGGTAATGACTTCGTATCCGGGCGAGCTGTTACACATGGACACTGTTGGTCCAGCTCGGGTACGCTCAGTCGGTGGGAAGTGGTACACACTTGTGATTGTTGACGATTTTTCTCGATTCTTGTGTGTTTTCTTTTTGGAGTCTAATGATGAGACTTTTGATTTTGTTCATGACCAGATTTTGAAGCTGAAGAATGAAAACAATCGTCGGATTCGAGCCATTCGCTCTGAAAACGGGTCTGAGTTCAAGAACTCTCAGTTCGTCAGCTTCTGTAGTGATCAGGGTCTTGACCATTAGTTTTCTGCTCCTTACACTCCCCCACAGAAACGACGTTGTGGAACGAAAGAACCGCACCCTAGTCGAGATGGCCAGGACGATGCTCGATGAGCACAGCACTCCTAGACGCTCTTGGGCTGAAGCCATGAACACGGCTTGCTATCTGGCCAACTGCATTTTTCTTAGGGCTTACCTAGGTAAGACTTCATATGAGTTGCGGTTTGGCAGACAACCCAAGGTGAGCCACTTGCGAGCGTTTGGCTGCAAGTGCTTTGTGCTCAAGAAGGGAGGGCATTTGGACAAGTTTGAGTCTCGTTGCTGGGATGGAGTCTTTCTTGGTTATGCTTTGCATTCTCGAGGCTTCCGTGTTTGGAACCTTGACTCCCAGCAGCTTGTCGAGACTTGTGAGGTTTCTTTCGATGAGTCCTTGCCTTCTTTAACTCCTTCTTTTCAGCTTTCTATTGATGGTGAGCTCGGAGAGTCCATTTTTGAGGAAGATGATGAAACTCCAGCTGCTGATGAGGGTGGGCCTTCTGCACCGCCTGCAGATCTCACACCTTCTGAGACTTCGACCAAGGACGAGGGTGGACCTCTGATCACTTCTTCCACTTCAATCGAGCCCCCTCAGTCGAGTCCAGAGGTGCCAGCTGCTGACTCCGGTGAGGTGACTTCAGATTACCAGGGATCCCGAGCAGTTCAGCGTGATCACCCCACAGAGCTCATCATTGGTGATTTGATTGAGAGAACATTGCGTTCTTCTGTTGACTCTCTTGCTGTGTTTGCTGAATCTGCTTTTGTTGCATCTTTTGAGCCCAGAGATGTTTCTCATGCTCTTTCCGAATCCAATTGGATTAACGCTATGCAAGAATATCTTGAGAATTTTGTCCACAATCGGGTTTGGACACTAGTTGAGCTACCACCTGGATGCAACCCCATAGGCACCAAGTGGGTATTCAAAAACAAGCAAGGTGAAGATGGGGTTGTGGTGCGCAACAAAGCTCGATTGGTTGCCCAGGGTTTTTGCCAGAAGGAAGGAATTGATTTTGAAGAAACTTTTGCCTCTGTTTCCCGTCTTGAGTCCATTCTGCTTCGAAGGGTTTAAGCTTTTTCAAATGGACGTCAAGAGTGCTTTTATGAACGGGTACATAGAGGAGGAGGTTTATGTTAGGCAGCCCCCCGGTTTTGAGAATCCTAAGTTTCCTCGACATGTCTTCAAGCTGCAGAAAGCTTTATACGGTCTGAAGCAAGCCCCCAAGGCTTGGTATGATCGGTTAAATCAGTTTTTGTTGGGGAAGGGCTTTGTGATGGGTTCTGTGGATAAAACTCTTTTCTTGCTCAAAGATGCTTCAAATTTCTTCTTCTTTACGCTTTTCTTGAGTCTTTTTGTGTGTGTTCATATCTTGCATATTCACATATCACACTTTGAGCCAGCTTCTGTTATATGATTGAACTGCTTTACTTATTCTAGCTGGTACATGCTTTGATTACTTGTCAATGATCAGGCTTTGGTTCAGTTCACTTGATATGTCTGATATTTGTCATATGCATGGCTTTTATGCTTTAAACTTGAAAAAAAATGATCACCATTGCTTCTGGTAACTAGCATGTGTAGGCTGAGTGCTTTTGCTATCTGTTACATACCTTGTAGCTAGTTTCTCACATAAATGCAGATATGCAACTTGGACATCTTTATGCTTTAACATGGAAAATGTGCTATAAAAATGATAAAAATCAAAAATGGATGAAAATTCAATGCCTTTTTATGCTTGAGTTGAAAAGATCCAGGTGGGTTTGCTTTGTCACATTACATTGTTCTGGACTGCTTACCATAGCACTTTGGTATGAACTAGGACAGTGTAGTGTATGCCAAGACCAATGTCTTAAGCTTCTGATGGTCCAGTTCTGGCCTAGGCCTGACTTGGTCGGTTAGCATAAGGTTTGACATGCAAATAACCCTTGGCAAAAATGAAAAAGGAAAATGAAAAAGCCTGAACATTAAAAAGATAACAAGTTTGCTGAAGCACTTTGTTTTGGACAATGCTTATCTTGGTATATATCAGTTAGCTTCTACATATCATGCTTTACCTTGCTTGTCAACTAGAAAATGTGGTTATGCTTTTATTTGCAAAAATTGAAAAATGCGTGCTAATGACTTTCTTTAGATATCATATGTTGCACTGATCATGCCATGTGTCTTAGACAATATGTCTTTTGCTATACTTGTTAGATGTTGTAATTGCAGTCAATTATATCTGAGAAGCATGCTTTCTACACTCCACCTGCACCCCAGTTGCATTCATTGCATATTTTGAGGGGTAGTTCCATTTCAGGGGGAGCTTGTGTCTCTTTAGAGTGCATTTAGTCTCGCTTGATGAGTTCAGTTGTCAACAAGGGGGAGAAATTTTGGGAGAAGAGGTTAAGGGGGAGTTTTGGCTTTCTCTCGGATTTGTTTTAGGGGGAGCTTTTGTCCCATTTGTCCTTACTCTTTTTGATATCCTTGTTGATGATTCTGAGATTGCACTCGTTTTGAGCTTTTACTTTTGGTTAACCATAATGACCATTTCATGCTTTTGTTTGGCTTTTTGTCATTAGGGTTAAACTTTTATTTTATTTTCTTCTTCTCTGTTTTCTTGTGCTTTGTTTTCGTGTTTCCACAGTTGCTTGTAGATACTGAAGAGCATATGAAGAGAAGTGTTGACAATGCACTCATCAAGGGGGAGATTGAGGAGCCATGCTGAAGAGCGTGGGCCTCATGGCTCCAGATGTGATGAGTCATTGTCAACGGTAGTCAAAGAGGACTGAAAAGAGGAGAAGACCTGGTGCGTCTGGGCCGCGTGTGACTCAGGTACACGGGCAGCAAGCGACTGTCAGGAAGAGGGGACGCGAAGTCGGGCTGGCCCAATATGGGTACATGGGCTAGGAGCAGCAGAGGATCCACTGGGCGTTTGACCAGGATTGACTCAGGTACACGGGCGGCGAGCCATTGCCGGGCTGAGGGAGCTGCGGAATTGGGCCGGCCCAATCCGGGTACCTGGTGCAAAGTCGGTGGACACTTTGTCAGTTTCGGCGCAAAATTGACGACCGCTGATCTTGGAACGGACCGTCCAGAAGTGAAGCCGTAGTCGCTATGAAAGCTCCGCTTCGGGATAAGTCATCTGTAAATAGGAGTTTACTATTGTGTCCTTAGGCCCACAGTCAGTTAGTCGAGTCTGTAAAAATATCGTAAGGGCAGTTGGGTCTTTTCTTTTTATTTCAGCGTCTGTAAAAAACCCTAAGGGTCTGGTGGAATATTCTAGGCTGATTGGGCTGCCTATAAATAGGGACCCAATCCGTAGGGTTAGGTCACCCTTTTCTGAAATCACTTTACTAATCAAGAGTGGGTCACTTTTTGTTCTTCCGTATTCTTCCTGTGAGCGCCGCTACTATTTCGTCAAGCACACGCCAGGAGATCGCATCTTTAGGTTTTAATCTCTGTGTCTCAGCCATCAAGATTCGCAGTATATTCATTTAATCGTGCCTCATTTTGCGTGTCTATAGCAATATTCTATGTGCGATGGTCTAGGTTTTATTTATTCTGTGTTCTGTGCACTGTGAGTTCTTGCGTTATAAATTTATTGTGCTTGTTTCAAGGGTGTTCTGAGTTCTGCAGTTCCGCAGGACTAGCCTTGTTGGAACGACGGATCGAACCAGCAAGTTTTTCTTAGTGGAAGGAAGTAATGAAATGATGTGTGCTCTGTATTCTGGGATCAAGTGTCCCTTACAACTGTAGTTGGGGGGTATTTATAGGGTGACGCGCCCTGAAGGGCCTGGTACCCCCAAACCGCCAACCGCTACACGGTCTGACACCAGTCAGTAGTACAGACAAAATGGGCTCCGCGTAGTACAGACAGGAAGATTCGACCCTGACAGCGTATCAGCCGTGTCGGGCGCTGCAAAGGCCGCCCGACACGGCGCAGGTGATCACGATCTTGTCCCCCTACGGACTTGACTGGTCTTCTTAGCATCCGGCCTCCTTCCGGAGCCTCAACTCGGTCTGAAGGGTGGCCTCCGGCACCTAGCTGATCACTCCTCCTCCGAAGAGCCCCCCTCCGGCACGTCTCAGAGCCTCCGAAGGCCTCCGGCTTCTTTGCTCGGAGGACTAAGTACCTCCGGCGCTGGGCTTCGGGTCTCCTGGTTGTGGTCGTCCTTCGGAGCCATACAGGCCTTCGTGCTCCCCTGCTATCATCGGGATTATCTCCCCCAACAGTAGCCCCTCGCTTATTTCCTCTTCGAGAGTCCTGGGTAAGAGAGGGTGGAAGCGCACATGATAATTCTGATAATCTTTATAAGAAATCGACTTAAATAAAGATGCTGAATCTCGCTACGGGGCGGCCTGGACTGGCCGTTCCAGAGATGCTTGGGGGCCTCGAGGCTCCCTAGGGTCCGGAGACCGAGGGATTCCTTCGGAGCGCCCCGACTGGCTATTCGCTCTTCGCTCCTTCGGAGGAACAGGCATGACCGTTCGCCGGACGCCGGCACGGCTTGGACCATCTGGTTCCGTTACCCGAGGAGACGAGTTAGCGCATTACTAGACACAGTAAACGCGGTGGGCGGTGAGCCACGGCTAGGCGAACCATTCCCTTTCCTGCTTGCTCCAAACCCTCAACTTCAGTCTTGATGGTGAACGCTCGCTCTTGCGCCCCTGCCTTCTCGTTCCTTCTTGCCATGGCGAAAGAGAGTGTTCCTGCCGCGACGGTAGATCCCCGGTTCTTGCAGCGTCAAATGGTGGCGGCGGCGGCCGCGGCGGCGACCGCTTCTTGTCCGGCCGAGATGCGCGACTCGCAGGAGCTCCGTCCCACCTCGGAGCGGTTCAGGGAGCAAACCCTGGAGCTTGGGCCATCGGCATGCACTGACGCTTCCATTGAGCAAGCGACTAGGGGCCGCCTCGGCCCCAAATCGCCGGCCAGGAAGCCGGGCCCGGAGCCGGTCCGGAGCCACGAGAGGGGGAGGTCGTCATCTTCGAAGCCTTCTTCGACGCGGGGCTAGGGTTCCCTGCTTCGTAGCTCCAAGCTGGAGTGTTGGATGCCTTCCACTTGGAGCTCCCGCAACTATCTCCGAACGCCGTGGCCCGCCTCGCCATCTTCGAGTGGGCCATGCACGCCGAGGGCTGCGAAGGGTGGGCGGAGGTCTTCGTGTGAATGCACGAAGCACTTTGCCAGCCGAAGAAGAAGGATGACCGGGTATTAGCCTACGGGAGCATCAATTTCCAGCTCCGGAGGAAGTACACGGACTCCTTCCCGGCGAAGGATATCAATGAGCGGTGGTATTCCAAGTGGGTGAACCGCTAGTTCTATATCCATGTGGGGCTCAACTTTGGGCTCGTCGGGCCCCCGCGCCATATCTAGTTCTGGAGGGAGGCGCGCGTGGAGGGCAGAGCCGGTTCGGTCTCCGCGAGGATCCAGCTCCTCCAAATCGTCGCCCTCCGGATGAGTATGCGGGACCTGACGGAGGAGTTTGTGGCCCTCGAGATCCCACCACTGAAGGAGGACTGGTCGGCGTCGCTTCGGAGCAGCCGAGACGAGTCGACCTCGACAGAGCTCTCTCGCCAGCTCGGTAAGCATCTGCGCTCTCTTTTGGCTTCACCTTCTACTGCGCTCGGAGGGTGCCCGACCCTAACCTCTAAATCACAGGGTCGCTCGTCGCCAAGATGCCAGAGGAGGTTGCCCGCATGGCGGAGAAGATCCTCGGGGCTCCCACTCCGGCCGAATACACACGGCAGGTGGAGCTGGTGGGGTCTTGGGGGCGATTCAACCGGGTGTGGGATGCACTCGAGCTCTCGGCCCCACCTCTTCTGGAAGGGGAGGTCCTCCGCGCCGCTTCGAAGAGGAAGGTGGCCGATCTTGACGGCGGACTTTCTCCTCGGTGCCCTTCAAAGAAGAAGAAGATGGTGAAGGGCCCGAGGAGGCTCTCCCCGGCCCACTCCTCCGCCTCCCACTCTGAATGGGGGTATTTAGTGGGGGTGCCGGGTCAGAACCAGAGGACCCTCTCGCGGTTCCGGACCCAGTCCAGCCAGACCGACCGAGCACCGAAGGAGCCGGGGGTGCTCTTGTCCATTCGAACCTTTCGGAGCCTGCCCCGAGGACTGGGCTAGACGTACCGGCTACTGAAAGTGACGCCGTCCCCCAAGACTACTCCTCCATGCGATCCAGCCTCTGAGGGGTCACTGCCAGCTCTAGGGGGAACCAGGAGACCGATAGCCTAGACCGAGGGGGGCTGGCCAACCCCCTTGGTGCTGTCGAAGGAAGTGCAGACGTCGAGGCGGAACTGGCCGTGGTGGCGGCAGGTTCTCCGGTAAACTCACTAGACGGCCTGTTATTTCAGCCTTCGGAGGTCTTCGCCTTCATTAACTTCTGTTTCCTCCGAGCAGGTACGTCCGTTCGGGCTCCTGACCAAGCTCCAATTCCTTCTGAGGATATTGCCAACGCAGGGTCCGTTCGAGGCAGAGGTTGGCGCCCTTCGGGTCCGGGTTGCCGACGCGGAGATGCTCCGGTCCCGAGCCGAGGACGCAGAGGGAGAGGTCTTCATGCTTCAGGCCCAAGTCTCGGAGATGGACGAGCTCCTGGGAGCAGCAGCCAACACCGAAGCTCTCGAAGCCCAAGTGCTCCAGCTGGAGCGGACCAAGGAAGACCTCCTGGCTCGGAACGAGGAGATGACCGAAGCGCTTTCCCAGGGGGAGAAGACGGCGGCGGACACTGTGGTGTCTCTCCGGAGGGTGCTGGCGTGCTATGGCACCGGATGCATGGCCTTCGATGTTGCCCGAGAGCCCCTCGGCCGTCGGCTGAAGTTCGTCCAGTCCGCCGTCCGCAAGATAAGCCTCACCATGTCAAAGTATGGTGAGGTATTAGCCCGGGTCACCGCCTTCCGGATCCTCCGGCACCTTGAGCTGTCCGGCCTTCCCCTTCCTTCGCCTTCGAGCTCGCATCCCGTCGCCTTCGAGGGGAGCCACCTCCAGTCGCCGAGTTTGGCAGTGGCTTAGTCTTGGAGAGCGCTCAGGGTGACCTGGCAAACCGAGGGCCCCGAGGCGATCAAGGCTTGGCTGGAGGAAGCCCTTCGTTCCAGTGAACCTCTGGCCCCTTCGAACCCTTTGGCCACGGCACGGTAACCGGACCCAAAGGTGTAATTTCCTTAGGATCCCTACGCTGCACATCTTGTAATAGCTTTAGAAACTTCTATATGCAATTAATAAAAGTACTTGCTTTCCGGGGATTATTCAGGGTGTCTATGCCTGCGATTGCGATATTGAGGTACTCGAGCCTGACAATGCTCTTCGGCACCGATGGGCTATTCTCGAAGCCTTGAGAGCAAATCGGCCCGCACGCTTCGTCCTTCCCCGAGGTAGCGACGGGCATGCGGACCCCAAAGTTCTTCAAGGGGTTCTGAGCCTAGTAAAGGAAGAAGAGAAGGAGCCCCGAGCTCCGTCTTCATCTCCCAAACCGGTGGATTGGTCTGACACAAAAGCTGGTCCGAGTGGAGCATCGTTTGGGGGCGAAGGTTTGCGTAGCTGGTCTCAATTGTAGGAAGACCAAAGGACTCTTCGCGCCCAGAGGAAGGAGGAGAAAAGGCAGAAGAGGAAAGAGAAGTCTACGGCCGTAGTGCCGGAGCCTCGGACTAGGGCGGGCTCCGGCCCGGATGACTGTTCGGATCGAAGAGGCTTCCAGTTCCTGCTTGGTTTAGATGAAAACATCTCTTGATCTCTCTTGTTTTTGATTTACGACAAACGTTGTATATTGCATGCTGTATTGATGATGCACATAATCGAAGCCTTCCTCCTTGCTCCTCCCCCCCTCCATCGTGGGTAGGCGGCTTGTCGACTAGGCATGAACATCAGTGAGGAAGGCAGAGGGACGAAGTTGTATCGAACGAGGGGCTCGGGGGCCGAATCGACGGTGCGTCGAGCCGGAGCTCGAAACCCGAACGTGGGGTTCGTTGAGTCGGGGCTCGGAACCCGATCGTAGGGTGCGTCGAGCCGGAGCTCGGAACCCGATTGTAGGGTGCGTCGAACCGGAGCTCGGAACCCGATCGTAGGGTGCGTCGAGCCGGAGCTCGGAACCCGAATCGAGGGTTCGTCGAGCCGTAGCTCAGAACCCGATCGTAGGGTGCGTCGAGCTGGAGCTCGGAACACGATTCGAGGGTTCGTCGAGCCGTAGCTCGGAACCCGATCGTAGGGTCCGTCGAGCCAGAGCTCGGAACCCGATTGCAGGGTGCATCGAGCCGGAGCTCGGAACCCGATCGTGGGGTGCGTCGAGCCGGAGCTCGGAACCCGATCATAGGGTGCGTCGAGCCGGAGCTCAGAACCCGAATCGAGGGTTCGTCGAGCCGTAGCTCAGAACCCGATCGTAGGGTGTGTCGAGACGGAGCTCGGAACCCGATTCGAGGGTTCGTCGAGCCGTAGCTCGGAACCCGATCGTACGGTGCGTCGAGCCAGAGCTCGGAACCCAATTGTAGGGTGCGTCGAGCCGAAGCTCGGAACCCGATTGTTTGGTGAAACTATGTTTTGGTACCGCGGTGCGTCCACCTTGGCAAAAATGCTCACCCAATAGCTTTACTGAATTGATGGTTGAATACAACAGTAGCCAGCATCGGCCAACATCGGAATACACTTATGAAATTATGCGAAATAACGCTTCAAGTGCTCCGCGTGCCAAGTATGCTTCAGGTCCTCGCCTTCCAAGGTAGCAAGGCGGTAGGATCCTTGTCGCCCAGAGCCGGTCACGATGTACGGGCCTTCCCACTTGTTGCCTAGCTTCGTCGGAGTGGCCACCGCACGCAGGACAAGGTGCCCTAGCTGGAACTCGCTGCGCCTGACCTTGGGGTCATACCACACCTTCGTTTGCTTCTGGTAGTGGGAAAGATTGGCGACGGCTCGGAGCCGTGTTTCCTCTACAAGGTCGAGGGAGATGGCGCGCTGTTCATCGGTCTCGGGTGCTGTGGCCCGCAGCGAACCAGCTCGAAGCTCCGTTGGAGTCATTGCTTTGTCGCCAAATAGGAGTCGGAATGGGGTGAACCCTGTAGCTCGGGAAGGGGTGGTCCGAATGGACCACAGGATCTTTGGTAGCTCTTCAGGCCACAACCCCTTGGCTAAGCCCACGATGTGTTTATTGAGGCCCGAGAGTATATGCCCATTAGCCCGCTGAACAGCCCCATTTGACTGAGGGTGCCGAACTGCTGCGAAGCAGAGCTGGACTCCCAATTCTTCGCAGAATATTCTGAAAGCCTCAACATCGAACTGCGTGCCATTGTCCAGCGTGAGCTGCCTGGGTACTCCGAAGCGGCAGACGATATTGTGCTTGAAGAATTTCTGGACACTCCGGGATGTGATGGAAGTCAACGGCTCGGCTTCGACCCATTTGGAGAAGTATTCGACGGCTACGACAGCGAAGCGCAGATTGCCTCTCGCTCTTGGGAATGGCCCAATGAGATCTATTCCCCAGCGAGCCAAAGGCCACACAGGCAGAATGGGCTGCAGGCTGACCGGGGGTCTATGACTCCGCCGCCCCATCCACTGGCACCCTTGGCAAGTACGAACCAGGCCTTCGGCATCGGCGACGATAGTGGGCCAGTACACTCCCTGCCGGAGAACTTTCCCAGCAAGTGCCCGAGGTGCCAAATGGCTACCACATAGCCCCTCGTGGATTTCTCGGAGCATGGCTACACCCTCGGAGTGAGAGATGCATCGGAGCAGCGGGGAACATACCCCCGATTTGTAGAGGATGCCATCAATGACTTGTAAAGACCGGGCACGGAGTTGGAGCCGTGCTTGATCCGGGCCAGGCCGGTCATCCGTGTTGCCACCGAGTGTTCGCAAGATGGGCTCCCGCCAATCATTGCTGACCGTGCAGAGAACTGGGCTGGCTGAAGCGATGTCGGGGGTTCAGCTGGTGCGGAGGTTGATGCCTCGTTGCGGAGGAGCGCCGAAGGTCAGGTAATTTCCTCGAAGAAGGCGCCCGACGGCATGGCTTGGCCGCCAGCTCTGGCTTTAGCAAGGGCGTCGGCTTGGCAGTTTTCGCTTCTCGGGATGCTTTGAACGAATATTCCCTTGAAGGATGCTTCAAATCTCCGAATGGCTTCGAGGTAGGAGGCGAGGTCTGGGTGCCGAGCCTAGAAACTCTTGTCGATATGCCCGGCGACGACTTGAGAGTCGGTCTTGACTACGACGCGAGCGGCTCCGAGTGCATGCGCCTTGCGGAGACCCAGTAGGACTCCTTCATACTCAGCGATGTTGTTGGTAGCCTTGAAATTCAGCCGAGCGGAGTACGAGGGCGCACTGTGGCGATCCTTGAGGGTACTTTTGATGAAGATATCATCCATGTACGCTTCAATGTTGCGGCCTATATGATGGCCCAAAGCCTTGGATAACAGTCTCGAAAAGGTGGCCCCGGCGTTGCGGAGGCTGAAAGGCATTCGAACGTAGCAAAATACTCCCGCGGGGGTAACGAAGCTTGTCTTGACTTGATCCTCAGGCTTTAACCAGATCTGGTGATATCCTGAATAAGCGTCGAGGAAACTGAGGAGCTCTGCACCGGTGGAGGAATCGACTAGTTGATCAATGTGAGGCATGGGGGAGGGGTCACGGGGGCAAGCTTTATTTAGAGAGGTGAAGTCGATACACATACGCCACTTTCTAGACGTTTTCTTCCTGACAAACACTGGGTTAGACAACTACTCAGTGTGACTCACTTCCCGAATGACCCCAGCTCGAAGCAGCTTCTCAGTTTCGGCCTTGGCGAGCTCGGCCCGCTCGATGGAGAGTTTCTTGAGCCACTGGCACACCGGTCGAGCTTTCGGGTCGACCGCCAGTGAATGCTCAATGATCGAGCGGTCAACGCTCGGGATATCTTCGTCGGACCATGCAAAGATGTCGAGGTTGTTGCAGATGATTTCCTCGATCTGCTTCGACACCTCTGGCTCCAGGCCTCCTCCGAACTGGATCGGGCGCTCCTTCCCATCTTGGATCAAGATCTTCGTGATGATCTCCCCCTCCGGGAGAGGCTTGACCGGCCGCCCCTTCGGCAAAGAGTCTCCGGCGTCCGGGAGGTTGACTCCTTCCACGCATTCGTGGACGCTATGAATCTAGCGCGGCTCCAGCGGCGCCGAGTGGCCGTATTCGACCCGACGAGCTGCGGCCTAGTCGCCTAGGACTGATAGCACCCCTCCTGGGGTCGGCATCTTGAGGCACAAGTAGTTGTGGTGGGCGATGGCTCCGAAGCGGTTGAGCATCCCCTCCCGAAGATGGCGTTGTAGGCGTATGGAGCGTCGACTATGTCAAAGAGGATCTCCTCGCAGCGCTGGAGGGGGGAATCTCCAAAGGTCACCTCCAACATGACTTGGCCCAGGGCATCGAGCGGGGGGCCTGCGAAGCCCTGGAGTGGACGGGAAGCTGGTAGCAAGTGCTTCAGAGAGAGACACAGCTAATCGAAGGCCTGCACAAAGATGATGTCAGCAGAATTTCCCCCATCGATAAGGATGCGACGCACCTCGACTCCGGCGATATCTACGGAGATGACGAGGGGGTCGACATGCGGGAACATGACTCCGGTGGCATCTTCGGCAGTGAAGGAGATGGGAATGTGGGACCATTCAGGGAGCGAAGAGGGGCTGGATGTGCCGATATGCCCAACCTCCCGAACGTAGTCTCACCGCTAGCGCTTGGATAGGGCTCCCAGGGCCCCTCCTCCAGATATGGGGAGGACCACCCATTTCCCCCGATCCGGCGCATCTTCGAGTTTGGGAACCTGGGCCCTGCCGAACTAAGGGGCTAGGCACAGGACCTCTGGTTCGTCGCGGCGTCCGACCACCTGGACCACTTCTGGACAAGGTACAGGGTTCCCCCAGTCGGTGGAACCGCGACTGGCATTTCGCTCGAGGTAGTCGTTCCGGAGGGCAAGGATGGTCCGGCAGGAATCGGTGTTGTGGCTCCGGTTTTTGCCGTGGACGCTGCACTAAAGCGTGGCCCCTCCGGAGGGCGCCCGTGACGAAGCTTTGGCCCCAGCGAAGCGACTCCCACCGGACGTGTGCTAGTGCTTAGAGGGGACTCGAGGTGTGATGCTGAGGACCTCCCCCCGAAGATGCTTCCAGCCTCGCCGGGAATCTCGGTGAATGGAGTCTTGCGGGCCGGAGTCCTGGCGGCGGAAGTCAGAAGCAGGGCGGGCTCCTCTGTTGGCATATCTGGCCTTCCTCGGACCGGGCGTACTCTTCGAAGTAGGTCATGAGCTGCGCCACCAAGGAGATAGGCTTTCGATGGAGCTTGTCGAGGAGGCCCGGGTGGGTGACACCTTCCCGGGCGGCGTCTATGACCGAGGAAGCCGAAAGCCCCTTGATCTGGACCTTGGTGTGCGTGAAGTGCTGGGGGTATTGCCGCAAATTTTCTCTGGGTTGCTGCTTCACTTGGAAGAGACTACCGGTGGACATTGGGGCCACAAAGGTTCCCTGAAAGTTGTTGACGAACTTCTTCCTTAGCTGGTCCCACGAACGGATGGTCGCAGGTCGGAGCGACCAGAACCACCGAAGGGCAATCCCCTTGAGCGCCAGAGGGAAGCATTTAGCCATGGTGTCACGGCTCCCCCCGGACGCTTCTATTGCTAGAGCGTACGAGCGGGAAAACTCTCCGGGGTCGGAGTCCCCAGAGTACTTGGGAAGCTTGGCGGGCCGAAACTTCGAGCCGAAGCGCACCCTCTGAAGATCTAGGTGCAGGGGAGACTCCTCGTCATACGACGCGTTTTCCTCTTCCACTTGATCTTCGTCGTCGCTCAGGGCTACGGTCGCGACCCTCGTAGTGTGGGAGGGTTCAGGAGGACGGAGCGACGCCTCCTGATGCCACTGGGCCAGTTCCGCATTCAGTCGGGCGTTCTTGGTGGCCAGAGCATTGGCCTAACTCCCGCTTCCTCCTGAGGCAGTTTCAGGGTCTTGCGAATGGACGTAGTCGGTCCGGAGGGCCACCACCGAGGGCCCGCTCGTAGAGTGCGCCTCCGGCAGCCCCTCCAGAAGCCCCGCGAGATTGACGGAAGCTGGCTCCGGCACGCCAACAGGGCCCCGAACCTCCGGCGTCCCCTCTGGGGCCTGGGTTGGTTCCATGGCAGGCGCGCCTGCGGACGCAGCGACTGGCTGGTCGGGAACGGCGACTGGGGTGGGCTCGACTCCGGCGGTGCGGGCTGACCGTCACAAAGTAACCACGCTCGCACCCTTCCGACCCGACATGCTTTGGTGACTGGATGTAGAGGACGCTAGCTTCTCCAACTAGTCTCCCCATGGACGGCGCCAACTGTTGGAACGACGGATCGAACCAGCAGGTTTTTCTTAGTGGAAGGAAGTAATGAAATGTTGTGTGCTCTGTATTTTGGGATCGTGTGTCCCTTACAACTGTAGTTGGGGGGTATTTACAGTGTGACCCGCCCTGAAGGGCCTGGTACGCCCAAACCACCAACCGCTACTTTGTCTGACACCGGTTAGTAGTACAGACAAAACGGGCTCCGCGTAGTACAGACAGGAAGATTCGACCCTAGTAGCGTATCGGCCGTGTCGGGCACTGCAAAGGCCGCCCGACACGGCGCAGGTGATCACGATCTTGTCCCCCTACGGACTTAACTGGTCTTCTTAGCGTCTGGCCTCCTTCCGGAGCCTCAACTCGGCCCGAAGGGTGGCCTCCGACACCTAGCTGATCACTCCTCCTCCGAAGACCCCCCCCCCCTCCGGCACGTCTCGGAGCCTCCGAAGGCCTCCGGCTTCTTTGCTCGGAGGTCTAAGTACCTCCGGCACTGGGCTTTGGGTCTCCTGGTGGCGGTCTTCCTTCGGAGCCGTACGGGCCTTCGTGGTCCCCTGCTATCATCGGGATTATCTCCCCCAACAAGCCTGGTTGCTAGGTGCCTTGTGTTAGTTTTTTATTCACTAACTTTGCATGTTTGTTTTCTCTAAGCACACCCTTTTCTTCCCTGTACTAGTTGTTTTTGTCTTCTCACGTTGCTCCAAAGGGTTTGCTATAGGCTCTTTCATTAGGTCTGCTCCTCTGCTGTGTGCAGCAGTGCTCATGAGTGCCTAGAAGGAGTGCAGCAGCTGTAGGTTTCAGTTCTTGCTTCTAGGTGCTAGTGTGTTAAGGCTTTTTTCTATTTGAGAGAGCACGTAGCATTCAGATTAGCTAGGCCAGCTAGCTCCTGTTCTCTTTTTATTTATGTTGTTGTTCCACAAGTAGATGCTTAGGCTCTTTTTGCACGGTAGTCCTTGCATAGCTATAGGTTCTGTGTTTTTTCTTGCTCATTGCCCATCACTTGGCAGAAGGATTGCATCGCTTGCATGTGTGATAGTCCAAGTGTTGGGCACATCTGCAGTCTTCATCCTTGTGCCTTGTGGGTCCCGCAAGCTATCTGAATGCAGCTAGTTCCTGTTTTGGTTGTCACGATCAGCTGTAGTCACGAAAGTTTGAAGTCTGCACAGGGACTCCGCTCAGGTCAGGCGAAGGGTTCGAAGATGAGCATGCAAAGGTGGGGCAGTTGCGCGTGGGTCCACTTTGTTGCTGCCGAAGGTGCTTCGTAGACTTCGCTTTCGGAGAGTGTTTTGCTTCGGAGATTGCAGCGCTTGCTTCGAACTAGCTCCGTCAAATTCGAAGTCCAGTTCGTAGTAAACTCCGTAACCGGAGTCTAACTCCGCTGAAAAATTGCAGGCTCCTCTTTGTACTCTTTGAACATTTTTTTTATAGCCTCCGAACCAAAGACCATTTTTGGAACAATAATATGCCATCTCTTTTTGCATGAACTGTTCATGTCTTGAATGATCTGCTAATCTGTCTTTTGAGCACTGTGTTGGTGTCTTTTCAATTTAGACACCGGTTGTTTTTAGACTAGATTAGTTTAAGCACTTGTGATCTGTTAAATTCCAGCTGGTTGTTTGTCGAGGTGCGTTGGGTGTTGGGAGCAGGCCGTTGATTCGAAAGAATTTTTTAGGCGCCCATTCACCCCCCCTCTAGTCGCTACTTTCGGTCATACAGTTGGGCACACATAGCATGCTTCCGAACCATACACTCCAACTTCATCTTCAGAGAAGCCTAGGGATTTTCCTCTCCTCATCTTCTCCTGAATTTCCGCAATGTCGAGATCTTCCTTCTAGGCTTCGCGGATCTGGTCCATCAAGACATGTCTTCCTTCTATTGTAGCGAGGTATTCCCTGGTAGTGTTTTCTAGGTTCAACATTTCCATCTCCTTGTATATCAGAGGAGCTTGATCCTACACCATGATGGCATTGCAGTATCCATTTCGACTTAAAACATCGGCCACTACATTATCATTGCCTGGATGGTAGTTGTTGGTGTAAAAGATTACGCCGATAGGTTTGAAGGAACTAGGTTATGGTTGAAAGCTTGTCTCAAAGGTTGTATTCTTGGATTTGGAGTTCTGTGTGTGTACAATGCAAGGGAGGGGGTATTTATAGTGGAGCCCTACACTTGGCCAACACTCTCTTAGCCCCTCTGACTTACATACGTCATACAACTTCCATACTCCTAATCGGTAGGAGTACGACCTTAATGACTCTGCCGGTCATTCAGTGACATATCTATAATGCTCGGCATGACGGCGCACACATGTGGTCTTGTTGTACACTTAACCAGACTGGACCGTTACCAACCGCCATCATGCCCACAAGGACTATATGATGTCTCAGATGACACACTCTGGTTTTTGCAGATGACGTCCCCCATAGACCGGCTCCGCAGATCCTCTTCGATGCCTTGGTATGGTCACCTTCAGAGTCATCTTCGGGCAGCCCCTGACCTCTGGTAGCCTCGCTTCAGTTCCTTGGACAGGATGTCGAAGGACTAAGGGATGTAGGCTTCCGATTTGCGACGGGCGGTGCCCCGGGCCTCACTTCCACCCCAGAGCCAAAATATTTGCGGGGCTGGCTCGGGCCCCAAGCTTCACCGAAGTCTCTTGTGCCTGTCGCCATGCTGCTCTTCGTTCTACTAGGCCGTTGACCGGGACTTCTATTTTGATCGTCAATATTCTCAAGGTACAACCAGGATTATCTCCCCCAACATGAGCCCCTCGCTTCCGCGACAGGGTCATATTAGAAACGAACTCCCTGCTAGTGCTTCTTGTGGAGGCCAAGCGACAAGAAGTCTTTGACTGGCAATCATAGTCGGGTTGATGCCTAGGTACACGAGCTCCCACCCCTGGGCTTAGGCCCCTAGGATGACTCAACACGACCTTGTCGCAATCCACGCACCATCCTTTGGAGGAATGCAAACCGGCTGAGGAGTTATTGCGTCCTCGCGCTTGTGCTTTAAATAGGCCATCTTCCTTTGGTCGTGTAACGCACCTTCAGGCACTCTGCAAACTTCACCTACATCTTTCCACTCTAGCGCCGCACCCGCTTTCGCCTTCTCACTGCTTCTCCCTCAGGTAACCTCGTGTCTATATAGATGTCGAGGAAAGGAGGCACCGCTCCCATTGTCTATCCTTGGTTTCTACAGAGGCAAGCGTCGGCCGCAACGGTGGTGATGATGGCTCCAAGTTCAGCCAAAGCTCGTTGCCCTCGGTTGCTCCGGCACCCTTGGAATAGGTTCCGAGAGTAGACCCTGGTGCTCGAGGGGATGGCCTGCACCAAGGGGTCATTGATGAATGTTGTCAGGAAACGCCTCGGCCCCGGCATAGAAGCCATACGGTCGCGAGTGGAGAACACAACGGAGCCGCTCCAGGGCGAGATGGTTGTCTTCGAAGCCTTCTTCGACGCCGGGCTCAGGTTCCCTGCTTCGGGGCTTCTGGCGGGGGTCCTCCATGTGTTTCACCTGGAGTTGCCGCAGTTGTCCCCGAACGCGGTCGTCCATCTAGCCATCTTCGAATGGGCCATGAGGGCCCAAGGCTGCGAAGGAAGGGTCGAGGTCTTCGCGCGGATGCACGAAGCTTGCTTCTAGCCGAAGAAGAAGGAGGACCTGGTTCTGGAAGGATTACGCTGACTTCTTCCAAGTGAAGGCCATTAATGAGTGGTGGTATTCGGAGTGAGTTTGCCACTGGTTCTACGTGGTGGGCGGGTTGGACCGCAGGCTAGTGGGGCCCCTACGCCACATATGGTTCCGGAAGGAGGCAGACATCAAAGTCGACGCGGCTCAGTCTCCGCTCACATCTGGCTCCTGCAGATAGTGGCTCGCTGGATGAGCATGCGGGATCTGACCGAGGAGTTCGTCGCTCTCGAGATCCCTCCTTTGATGGAGGCATGGCCCCTCTCACTGCAGAGTGCCAAAAAGGGGCCACCTTTGGAGACGTCCTATGGCCCACTTAGTTTGTCCTGTTTTTTTCCAATGACGAGTAGATCATGACTTGCGAGATTAGTTCAAAATGCTAAGCATGCCTCTGAACCTTGAAGGATCGTGCGTGGTTAAAACTCGAGAGTAGGTCGCCCAAATCATTGAGAAGATCCTTGGGGCCCCTACTCTGGCAGAGCGCAATCAGAGGATGGAGCTTGTGGGGTCTTTGGAACGGTTCAATCGTGTGTGGAGCACCCTTCGGCTCAAGCCCCTGTGCCTCTTGGATGTCGATCTTCCAGACCCGGCTCCAAAGAAGAGAACTGCGGACCCCGGCGTCGCGGGGTCCTCGAAGCGACCTATGAAGAAGACAAAAAGGGTGTCGAAGCGCCTTTCCACTGTCTCTTTTTCTAACCTTGCCTCGGAGGAGGGAACTTCAAGTGGTGGTGGAGAAAGACGCCCCAGGTCCTGGTCTTGACGATGACGGTGATAGCGGAAATGGAGGCTTCAGCCTCAAAGGAGTCATCCCGACATCCGGCGGGAGCTGAAATGGAGGGAGGTTATGTGGGGGTGTGGGTCACTCCGCGAATAATTTCACCTCTAGGCGCGGCATCCGAAGGGGCTCAAACTAATTCTAGTGGGAGTCATGGTGGGGATAGCATGGCCTTCGGAGGCTTTGCCAATCCCCTAGCGGAAGTGGTAGGGAGCGCCAACGTTGGGGCAGAGATGACCGTCGTGCTAGGTGGGTCCCCACTGAATTCGATGGACGAGTTATTTTTTGGGCCCAGTCTCTGGCAACCATTCGCTCTTTGAACCTTTCACCCGAGGTGTGTAGTGAAGGTAGAAGGCTCCGCCCGAGGTGCCACTTGATCTTGCAGGCCTTATTCTTCTATTATTACTTACATACCTTTGCTCGTGAATAGGTGCTTCGGACTAGGGCTCCACTCCTCCACTCCTGCCTCCTCGAGATGACATTGATGCGAGGCCTAGGGCCCCCGTCGAGGTGGTGGAAGTCTTGGGGTCCGATGAGGAGGTGAAGTCGTGCAGGGCCCAAAGGGGTGCCGCCCCGCAGACCAAGGTCCCTCCGGTTGGGGAGCCCAGACACGCACGTGGTCGCCCCTCCTGGTCCCATCTGTGGTGGCCGATTTGGAGTTCGTAGAGAGAACGACACCTCTTCACCAGGCTTACTTAGGCCTGAGGAGCACCGATCTGGTGTCAGAGATCGGTCGGTCGAATGGGGCTGATCTGAACTTCACCATCGAGAGCGCAACGAGCCAAGTAAGCACCATCGGAGATTTTGAGCGGGCCCCTCTCCTTCTTTCTTTATCTTACCCTCGTGCTCGTTCTCGTGGACAACTAGTTGTCTTGGCCCAAGGGTCTCTGGTATCCTTCTCTACGGAGTGAGGTCGCCATGAACATGAGGTCACGAGGTTCCGCAGGCGCGGCGAAGCAGCCGAGGAAGCTATGCGAGAGCTCAGGGCCGAGCACGAGGCTTTGGCCGTCGATACGACAAAGCTCCTAGAGCAGGCTGTTGATGTCGATAGGTTTCGGGTGCTGGAGACGGAAGTCATCATCCTCCGGTCTCAGGCCGCCGAGATTGGAGAGCTCCGGACTCGGGCTACCGAAGCCGAAGTACTATGGGCCCAAGTTGCAAAGGTCAAAGAGCTTCGGACCTGGGCTGCCGAAGACGAAGTGCTCTAGGCTCAAGTCACCGAGGTTAAAGAGCTTCGCATGAAGTCGGCCGACGCTGAGGTCCTGAGGGTCCAAAGGATCAAGCTAGAGCAGATGATCGATGACCTCCTAACCAAAAATGAAGCGGCAATGGAGTCTTTCGCCTAGGGCGAGAAGGCGGTGACTGATGTTGTGGGGGCTCGTCGATGTGTCTTGGAGCACTTCGTGACGTCCTGCGCACCCTTCGATGCCACCCGCGAGGCCCTTAGCCGTCATTTGAGGTTCATCCAGGCTACCGTCTGGCAAGTGGACTCCATGGCATCTAGGTACGGGGAAGTTTCAGGGTGAGTGGACGCCCTTAGAGTCCTCCAACATCTGGAAGCCATCGGGGGCGCCCTCCCGGTGACACTGGGGACACCTCCGGTCTCCTTTGGGGGGAATCGTCTCATTTCCCCGACTTCCATAGTGGCGAAGGCCTGGAAATCCTTCTAGACGCCATGGAAAGTAGAAGGCCCAAGCCTCCGCCTCGAGCCAGCCATCGAGCCAGCCAGCCTCAGCTTTCTTCGAAGCCTTCCTCCATCGTCCCTCCTTCGGACCTGAAGGTGTAGTCTCTTATTAGGGTCCCTTTGTAAAGAAAGTCTTGTAATCAATGTTTCATAATTTTATCAATGAAGGAACACTATTTCTTTTGAAAATCGTTAAGGGTTCCTCTGATTCCTCTGATGTCAAGGTCGAAGTACTCGATGAAACCGAGACCCTTCGACGTCAGTGGGCTATTTTTAGAGCCCTTAGGGCCGATAGGCATGTTCACTTCACCGTACCTGGAGACGACTATGGGCGTGTTATTCCTGAGGTCTCGCACGAGGTGCTAGCTTTTATAAAAGAAGAGGAGAAAGAGGAGCGAGCCTCATCATCGTCACCGGAGCCCATGGACAGGTCCGACGTAGAGTTGAGTCCCAACGAGTCAGAGTCTGCATATCAGCCCCTACATACCTAACACAACTTGAAGAGGATCAGAGGACTTGGAGAGCTCTAAAGAAGGCAGAGAAGAAGCATTCTACGTGAGTGGCTCTTGTAGCCCCTAGAGTTTCAAGGATGTCCGTCGGTGAGAGATCCCAAAATCGGGACAGCCTGTAGGACCGAAAAGGGTTCCGGTTTCTACTTGGCTTAAAGCCTCCAATCCTGCTTTGAGCTATAATTGGAACTTATTTTGTTTTAATAAAATTGAGGTCTTGCTTGCTTTTGGTGTTTATTATTATTCAAGAAATTTTGGTCGCTCTGAACTTACTCCTCCTGCCCCTCCTTGCGTGTAGGCAGCTTGTCGGCTACGTGCAACTTGCTATAGTTATTTAGAGCAGAGTTTTAGGATACGCAAAGGGATGACTTTGATTGGGACACTTCGAGCTAGGGCTCAGAGTCCGCAGTTTAGATGCTTTGAGCGAGAGCTCAGAATCCGTAGTTAGGATGCTTTGAGCTAGAGCTCGGAATCTGTAGTTAGGATGCTTCGAGCCAGAGCTCGGAATCCGTAGTTAGAATGCTTCGAGCTAGAGCACGAAATCCATAGTTAGGATGCTTCGAGCTGGAGCTCAGAATCCATTGTTAGGATGCTTCGAGCCGAAGCTCATAATCCATAGTTACGATGCTTTGAGCCGTAGCTCAGAATCCATAGATAGGATGCTTCCATCCTGACCTGAAACACGTTTGGTACCATAGTGCGTCCACTATGGTAAAATGTTCCGTCAGACGAACACCTTTTATAAAACAAGGGGATGCATCATATTACAAGATGGTATGAAATAATTACACTGAAGTCATGCGTAGTACCGCTTCAGGTGCTCCGCATGCCAATTATGCTTCAACTCTTCACCTTCTAAGGTAGCCAAATTGAACGAGCCTGGCCTGCTAGAGCGGACGACGATGTACGACCCTTCCCATTTGTTGCCGAGCTTTTTCGTGGCGAGGATGCTCTGGAGAATGAGGTGCCCTGGCTTCAACTCATTCCGCTTAATCTTGGGGTCGTACTAGGCATTCATATGGTTGTGATACTTAGAGAGGTCGGCCATGGCTCGGAGTCTTGTTTCTTCAGAGAGGTCAAGGGTTGTATCACGCCCTTGTTCAGCCTCGGGCTCCGTGGATGTATCATCGCTTCATCGTCGAACAGTAGCCTGAACGGAGTGAACCCGGTTGCCCTGGAGGGTGTGGTTCATATAGACCAGAGGATTTTGGGCAACTCCTCGGTCACTAGCCCCTTGGCGAGGCCTACAATCCACCTGTTCAGGCCAGAGAGAATGTTCCCGTTGGATCTTTCGTTGGCTCTGTTAGAGTACAGATGCCGGATGGCAGGGAACCACAGCTGTACCCCTAGATCTTCGCTAAATGCCTTGAAGGCTTCAACGTCGAACTAGGTGCCATTATCCAGTGTGAGCTGCTTGGATACCCCGAACTGGCAAACGATGTTTTACCAGAAGAACTTCTTGACGTTCTTCGAGATGATGGCAGATAGTGGCTCGTCTTTGACCCATTTTGAGAAATATTTTATGGTGACGACAGCAAACCGAAAGTTTCCCTTGGCCGTTGGGAACGGGCCTATGAGGTCCATCCCCCATCGGGATAGAGGCCACACGGGGGGTGATGACCTGCAATGGGGTGGGGACTGGTGGCTTCGTCTTCCCATCCATTGGTACCCATGGCAAGTACGTACGATGTCTTCGACATCGGTCATTATAGTGGGCCGGTAAATACCCTAGCGCAAGGTCTTTCCTACAAGGGCTCGAGGTGCTTGATGACTGGCGCACATGCCTTCGTGGATCTCCCGGAGTACTTGCTGGCCTTCTAGGTGAGAGATACACTGGAGCAGCAGTGAGCATACGCCGGATTTGTACAATGCTTCGTTGATGATCCTGTAGCACCCTCCAATCATCGGTGGTCATGCAGAAGACCTCGGCAGGCTCCAAAGGAAATACTGAGGTGTCCTCTGTGGCCCAGACTGAGGCATCCTCTGGGGGCGACACCGAGGGTCTGGATAGCTCTTGAAAGAAAGCCCCTAGGGATAGGTCCTGACCTCTACCGGCTGCTTTGGCGAGGGCATCTGCTTGCTGGTTGTTGCCCCCCGGGATGCTTCGGATTGAAATCCCCTTGAATGTTGCTTTGGTTTTGTGGACTGCTTCTAGGTACGCGGCGAGGTCAGGGTGCCAGACTTGGAAGCACTTGTCGACATGCCCGGCCATGACTTGAGAGTCTGTTTTTACAATTACCCTAGCAGCGCCTAGTGCGCGGGCTTTCTGAAGGCGTAACAGCACGCCTTCTTACTCCGCTACATTGTTTGTGGCTTTGAAATTCAACCTTATAAAGTACAATGCCTGCTACCGCAAAGGTGAGATGATGACTGCTCCGGAGGCTTGGTATGCCCCATCGGAGAAGATGGTCCATACTCCTTCGCCCGCTTCGTCTTGAATTTGGCTTGTTGACGGAGTCCATTCTGCAACGAAGTCAGCAAGGATCTGTGACTTGATGGCGGTTCTGGTGACGAAGGTGATATCGAAGGGAGCCAGTTCCACTGCCCATTTTCCTACCCTTCCGGTAGCATATCTATTTATGAACATATCCCCGAGTGGGCATGAAGTGGGGATGATTATATCGTGGGCTAGGAAGTAGTGTCGTAACTTGCGGGAGGCCATGATGAGGGCATAGGACACTTTTTGGAGCTCACTATACCTCGTCTTTGCTCCAAAGAGGGCTTCAGAAATGAAGTATATTGCCCGTTGAATTAAGTACCCACTGACTTCCTAATCTTGGATCAACACGACGCTTGCTGCGAAGACTGCGGCAACGAGGTAGATGAAGAGGGTCTCACCACTATGGGGGGTGGTGAGCGTAATCAGATTGGCGAGGTATTCTTTAATTTCAGTGAAGCAGCGTTGACACTCGGGAGTCCAAGAGAAATCTTCAGATCCCCGCAATGCATTGAAGATTGGCAGGCTTCGCTCGGTTGACATGGCGAGGAAGTGGCTGAGAGCGGTGAGGTGCCCGGCCAGCTTCTGAGCCTTCTTTAAGTTCTCTGGAGGGGCCATATTATGAATACTGCTAATCTGGCTAGGGCTCACTTTGATGCCCCGACTCAAGACCAGGTACCCTAACAATTTGCCGGTGCAGGCCCCGGAGACACATTTGTCCGTGATTAAGCGGATCCCACAAGCTCGGAGACTATCGAATGTTTCTGCTATGTCTAGGCTATGCTGGTGCTTATCCACACTCTTGATTACAATATCATCCATATATGACTCGATGTTGTAGCCTATCTGATGGCCTAGAGCCTTTGTGATTAGCCTAGAAAAAGTAGCCCCAGCATTCCTTAAACTGAAGGGCATTCTTACATAGCAGAACACTCTGGATGGAGTAACGAAGCAAGTCTTGGCCTGATCTTCCTGATTCAACCAAATTTGGTGATAACCGGAGTATGCATCAAGGAAGTTGAGGAGCTCCTAGCCAGCTGTAGAATCGACCAACTGGTCAATATGGTCATGGGGGCAAGCTTTATTTAAGGAGGTGAAATCGATACACATGCACCATTAGACGGAATTTTTCTTTTGAACAAAAATGAGGTTTGATAGCCATTCCGTGCAGCTAATCTCCCGGATGACTCCAGCTCAAAGCAGCTTCTCAACTTCAGCTTTGGCGAGGTCGGCTCTTTCTACGGATAGCTTGCAGAGCCCATTGTGGACTGGGCATGCCTTATGGTTGACCAAAAGGGAGTGTTCGATGATGCTACGGTCGACCTACAATATATCTTCATCGGACCATGCGAAGATGTCCACGTTCTCCCGGACTACCTCCTCCAGCTTGGCCAGGACCTCGGTCTCCAACCCCTCGCCGAACTGGACGGGGTACTCATGCCCATCTTTGACGAGGATCTTGGTGACTACCTCCCCCTGCTGAACCTGTTTAGCTTGCCCTTGCCAAAGATGGCATTGTAGGCGTAGGGGGCGTCGACGATGTCAAAGATTACCTCCTTGGTTCGTGAGAGGGGACTGTTGGTGCAAAAGTTGCACCAACAGGTTCTCTGAGATCAAGAACGAACAAACAAAGAGTTTGTGTTTTAGGACTGCCTCGAACCTCCGAGTTGGATAATAACTCGAGTAGTCCGAACGTGTGTATTGAATAATTTGTTCCGGGGGGTCCTCTTTACAGGGTATAGAGGGGGGTATTTATAGGTAAAAATGTATAAGGAAAAGACCAAATTACCCCTAGATTACAACCGACATAGTGGAAACTATTCGGTGCCAGGAACAAAGTTATAAAAGGTAAAATACTACAAGGCAGATGGATAAGCCAAACATCTCATCAATCTTGTCCTTCAGCTTCGGGACCTTTATCTCCCATTCAGAGGGTTCATCGAGGCTTCGTATCGCTGCACCCTTCGGCTTGACGCCTCTACCTCCGAACGACGGCCCACCAGCTTCGGATCCCTTCTTAGCCTTTGAAGTATTAATCTTTAAGTCCTGAAAATGGAGTAATTTCCCCCAACAGTAGCCCCTCGAATACGCCTCTCTGTAGTTAACCTGTTTAGAAAGAAGGCAGTATACGGAAGGAACATTTCTATTTTTTAAGACATAAAGGAGATTCGAATATGCTATAGCTCACAGAGGACATCAAATCCAAAGTGTTCGAACCTCCCCCTTCGGGTTCCTTACACGATGGGAACACGTACTGCGAAGAGAACCGTTTCGGAGTGCAAACGTCGTGAAGAGCCGTTTGATTATAGCCGTTATGGCACAAGTAACCGTTACACACTGTAAAAGGTAACGGTCGATTTTTACAGCGGTTGCTCGCATTGCCATTTACTGGACCCACTTGCCAGCGATAGAAGCCGAACCTGCAGTGTGAAAGCAATCGAAGAGTAGCACCCGACGAGCGGTTATAAAAGGGAATGACAAGGATTAACCGAGGCTTTTTACCGCTTCCGGTACTCGTGATTTACTTTCCCCAATCCTTCAACCTCTTGAGCATCCGAGCGAATGGCGAGAACTAGCCACACCGCTCCAGCGGCAGCCAACACCCTTGCGCAGAGGCAAGCATGGGCCGCTTCGGCAGCAGCGGCAATGGCAGGGACTTCGGGCGGCGCTTGGCCCAAAAATCCTCGGGAGCTCCGTCCGCCTTCCAAGAAGAAGATCACCCAAAGCTTCCTCATCGGTCAATCCGTGAGCACCACCGAGTCCATTAAAGAGGCCGTGGACGGGAAACTGGGTGCCGGATTGAGGACTCGGGTCCCTGGACCGGAATCAACTCCAAGGCCACGAAGCGTGGAGGTGGTGGTCTTCGAAGCGTTTTTCGAAGCAGGCCTGGGGCTTCCAGCCGTGGACTTCTTGGCGGAGTTACTAGACCTGTTCCACATAACCTTACCTCAACTGTCTCCCAACGCCATCGCACGCCTAGACGTCTTCGAATGGGCGCTCCGGGCGGAAGGATGCGAGGGGCGCTCCGAAGTCTTCGCTGCGACCCACGAGACCATATGCCAGCCGAAGCCACATGATGGGCCTGGGGATTCTAAGGTGACCATAGCCTTTGGTAGCGTCAATTTCCAACTGCGGAGGGAGCATGCCCTTCATTTCCCTACAAAGGCCATAAATGACAGATGGTATACCAATTGGATACTTCGGTGGTTTTACGCCGAAGTCGGAGAGGACTCCCCCCTCGCGGGTCCTCTCCAGGAGATTTGGTTCCAGAAAGAGGCGGAGATCTCCCCGAACCCTAGCCTGCTCTCGACGAGGCTAGGGCTGCTTACTTCAGTGGCTCGCCGTATGAGTATGCGCGATCTAGCCAAAGAGTTTATCGCTCTTCGGATCCCTCCCCTCGGAGCTAACTGGCCGATCATGTTTCAAGAGGCCTCGGAGGGAGGTCTCCGAACCCTAGGTAAGGCTTCACTCCCTGCAATGTTGTAATAGACGTAGGAAACTATTATACTTATGACACCATACCTTTTCCTTTCAGCGGCTCCTTTGGCGTTGGCTCCGGAGGACATAACCCGGGCCACCGAACGAGTTCTCGGAGCCCCTTCGGCGGCTTAAAAGCAACGGAGGCTAGAGCTAGTGGGAAGCTGGGAGCGTTCCAATAGAGTGTGGGAAGCTCTCGACGCGGAGCCCCCTCTTCTTCCCGATTTTAACTCGACCGGAGCTGCTGTCCGAAAATGGAAGGCCGTGGCTGAGCCATCCAAGAAAGCCGGCAAGCAGCCTTCCAAGAAGAAGAAAACCGCGAAGCTCCCTCCGCAGCTAGCTCCGACTTCGTCAGCCTCGCTGTCGGGCGCTCGGAGCTCAGCCTCCGAGGAGCTGGAGGACTCGGACGCCCAAACTGCGGCGGCCTTCGAGAACTACCTCCTAGCTGATGACGAAGACCTAGGGGAGGTCCCCCTTGGAGCTTTTGTTGGGGAGGTGTAGGACCGAAAGTAGCGACCAGAGGGGGGGTTAATGGGCGCCTTAAAAATTCTTTCGAATATATGGCCTATTCCCAATACCCAACGCACCTCAAAAGACTAAGCAGCAGAATATGAACAGATTGCCTAAGTCTAAAGGTATCTATCCTAGAAGCAACTGATTGTTAAACAGAGAATCTATTAAAGCATTGCTACTAGACAGACAAACACAATATGCTAGACAAGGCAGGTCAAAAAGTTCTCACTGAATGATCTAAGTATATATGAAGTGAGATGAGAAGTTACCTTTCGTAATCTGTCTCCTGTTCGAAACTTGGCGAAGCCTGAAGCCTGCTTCGTAGTGTCGAAGCCTGCTTCGCTGGGTCGAAGCCTGCTTCGGAGGTTAAGGTCTGCTTCGCTGGTCGAAGTCTGTCGAAGGTGTGTTGTCTATCCTAGGTCGTGTGAATGAGAGCGAAGTATGACAGAGTCGGAGCCTACTTCGAAGTGTGTACTTCGAAGGCAAGGCTTCGAACACAGCTTCGAACATGTACACAGAGCAAACAACCTTCGAAAGGAAAAGCGAAGGCTGATACGCTACAGAGAAACCAAAACGAAGCCTACACTCTACCTTCGAACAAAACACAACAAGGACCTTCGAAGAGGACGGATGCAAATACTGAGCGAAGTCTAACAGAAAGACAAGTTTCGAAGCCAACTTCGAAACCTGTCGAAGTATGGACTTTGAACAGCTCAAGTCGGAGTACCTTCGCACAGACGTTCGAACTATGAAACACAGACAGTTCAAAAATACTTCGAAGCTAGCAACACAGCACAAACTTGAATCCGAAGTTCAAGCGAAGCCTTCGAAGATTTCCGATTGAAGCCTGCCTCACGGAGTTGAGGGGCTTCAAACAGAGAAGGGGCTTCGCGAGAGAATAGCCAGAAAAGGGACTTTAGTCCTGTCAACTCGATCAAAAAGTTGTGCAGTAAAAGCAAAAGCTGGTACTAGTGTACTGTTGCTACTGTGTAGTAGTACTACTTGCAAAAGCAAGAACTAGTACTACTTGCGTGAAGAACACACGCAACAGAAGCACCTTCTCAGGAATAAAATCAACCGCACACATCAAATCGAAGCTTCTGCTTCAGAGAAATCAATGCACGCATCCAAACACGAACAGGAAATTGAATCCCACGGGAACAAATGAAATCAAGAGGATGCAGTAATGAAGCAAATCACCAAATAGATCCTGGCGGCGCACGCATGAATAGGAAAGGAAAGGGAAGGTGCAAGAGACAAAATGACCCAAAGGAGTAGTATTGATTTCAGCCAAAAGGGTAGTTCAACCCTAGGGATTGGGGTCCTATTTATAGGCTGCCCAACACTAGGAATATTCCACCGGCCCCTTAGGGTTTTTTACAGACGCAGGGATAAAGGAAAAGACTCTACTGCCCTTAGGTATTTTTACAGACACGACTGACTGACTGTGGGCCTAGAGATACAGATGACTTATCTGGAAGCTAAGTTTTCGTAGCGACTACGGCTTCTCTTTTGGACAGTCGGATACAAGATAACCGGTTGTCAGTTTTGCGCCGAAACTGACAAAGCCTCCACCGGCTTTGCCCTAGGTACCCGGATTGGGCTGGCCCGACTCCGCAGCTCTCTCGGCCCGGCAATCGCTCACCGCCCGTGTACCTGAGTCAGTCCTGGTCAACAGCCCAGTGGGTCTTCTACTGCTTCTGGCCCATGTACCCGGATTGGGTCAGCCCGACTTCGCAGCCTCCTCTGCCCGACAGTCGCTTGCTGCCCGTGTACCTGAATCACACGTGGCCCATGAAACAGCAGATCTCTTCTTCTTCAGTCCTCTTTGACTATCGTTGACAATGACTCATCACTTCTTGAGCCATGAGGCCCACGCTATTCAGCATGGCTCCTCAATCTCCCCCTTGATGAGTGCATTGTCATCACTCCTCTTTTTTAGCTCTTCAGCACCTGTAAGCAAATGTGGAAACACGAAAACAAAGCACAAGAAAAACAAAGAAGAAGAAAAATAAGGTAAAAGTTTGACCTTAATGACCAAAAGCTGAACAAAAGCAAGAAGTGGTCATTATGGTTAACCAAAACGTAAAAAACTCAAAATGAGTGTGATTTCAGAACAACAAGGATATCAACAGAGTAAGAACTCCCCCTTAAATTCTGATCCCAAATTTTCTCCCCCTTGTTGACAAGTGAACTCATCAAGCACTCAACAGAGACACAGACTCCCCCTGAAACGCAACTCCCCTTCAAAATATGCAATTATTGTAACTGGAGTGCAGGTGGAGTGAATAAAGCATGCTTCTCAGATATGATTGACTGCAATTACAACATCTAACAGATACAACAAAAGACATACTATTAATGATACATGGCATGATCAGTGCAACAGATGATATCTAAAGGAAGTCATTTGCACGCATTTTTCAGTTTTTGCAAACAAAAGCATCACCACTTTTTCTAGTTGACAAGCAAGGTAAAACATGAGATGTAGAAGCTAACATATATCTACCAAGATAAGCATTGTCCAAAACTAAGTGCTTCAGCAAACTTGTTATCATTTCAATTTTTAGGCTTTTTGTTTATTATTATTTTTTGCCAGGGGTTATTTGTATGTCAAACCTTATGCTGACCGACCAAGTCAAGCCTAGGCCAGAACTGGACCATCAGAAGCATAAGACATTGGTCTTGGTATACACTACAGTGTCCTAGTTCATACCAAAGTGCTATGGTACGCAGTCCAGAACAATGCAATGCGACAAGACAAACCCGCCTGGATCTTTTCAATTTTAAGCATAAAAAGGCATGGAATTGTCATTTTTCTGATTTTTCATTATTTTATAGCGCATTTTCCATGTTCAAAAGCATAAAGATGTCCAAGTTGCGTATTTGCATCTAAGTAAGGAGCGAGCTACAAGGTATGTATCAGATAGCAAAAACATTCAGCCTACACATGCTAGTTACCAGAAGCAATGGTGATCATTTTTCAATTTTAAAGCATAAAAGTCATGCATATGACAGATATCAGACTTATCAAGCAAACTGAGACAAGACATGATCGTCATTGACATGTAATCAAAAGCATGTACCAGCTAGAATAAGTAAAGCAGTTCAATCATAACAGAAGCAGCTATAAAGTGTGATATGAATATACAAGATATGAACACACTCAAACAGACTCAAGAAAAGAGTAAAGATGAAAGAAAAACTGACACAAAATATCCTAAAAAGGATACACAACACCGAAATCCCCTCATAAACGCTCAAATGTAGACTGATCTAGGGGTTTGGTGAAAATATCAGCCAACTGATGATGGGTATCAACATGAACAAGGTCAATGACACCTTTCTCATATTGATCCCGCAGAAAGTGAAAGTGCACATCAATGTGTTTGGTTTTTGAATGAAGACATGGGTTTTTCCCTACACTAATTGCACTAGTGCTGTCGCAAAACAAGGGGACTCTGGTAGGAAAGAATAACCCAAAATCTCGCAGAGTGGAAATCATCCAAACCAACTGTGAGCAGCAGCTAGCAGCAGCTACGTACTGAGCCTCTGTGGTCGAAAGAGCAACTCCAGATTGCTTTCGAGAAGACCAAGAGACAAGAGAAGAACCAAGAAGCTGGCAAGTACCAGAAGTCGACTTGCGATCCAACCAGCACCCACCAAAGTCGGCATCCGAAAATTCAAATAAATCAAGAGAAGATGATGCTGAATAGAAAAGACCAAGATCGGGCGCATAAGTGAGATACCTGAAGATGCGCTCGACAGCCTGCCGGTGAGACGCGCGTGGTGAAGACTGAAAACGCGCGCAAAGTCCCACGGCAAACTGAATGTCCAGTCTAGTCGCTGTCAAGTACAGCAGCGAACCGATCATCCCTCGAAACTCCCTTTCATTGACCTTGACGCCGCTCTCATCCTTGTCCAGACCCCCAGAAGTGCCCATCGGGGTCATCTGCGGCTTCAATTCACCACCAAAGTCAAATTTCTTAAGCATATCACGAGTGTACTTGCCTTGGTGGATGAAGGTGTCGTCCTTGGTCTGCTTGATCTAGAGCCCTAGGAAGTACTTGAGCTCACCCATGAGGCTCATCTCAAACTCGCTGTGCATCTGCTCAGAAAACTTGGACACAAGATCATTAGTAGTACCTCCAAAAATAATATCGTCCACGTAAATCTGAGCGACTAAAAAATCTGAAGCAACTCTGAGCAAGAAGAGAGTTTTATTCACTGAACCCATCACAAAGCCCTTCCCCAACAAAAATTGCTTCAACCGGTCATACCAAGCCCTAGGGGCTTGCTTCAACCCGTATAAAGCCGTTTCCAGCTTAAAAACATGTCGAGGAAACTTAGGGTTCTCAAAACCGGGGGGCTGCCTAACATAAACTTCCTCCTCTATAAACCCGTTCAGAAAAGCACTCTTAACGTTTGTTGGCGTAAAAGATTACGCTAACAGGTTTCTGAGGATTAGAAACTAACAAACGAAGTGTTTGCGAAGTGAACTATTCTAAGCCTCCGAAAGGATAATAACTTAGAATAGTTTGAAAGTGTGTATTAAATAACTTGTATTCGGTCCCTATTACAGGATGAACCTTGGGGTATTTATAGGCCCAAACATTAAGGAAAAGACCCTTTTACCCCTCTGTTACAACCGACATAGTGGAAACTATTCGGCACCCTTAATAGGGCTAAAATGGTAAAGTACTAATCTAATGAGAAAGAAGATAAGCCTTCCATCTTAGCTGGCAGAAAAGATCTCAAAAGAGTCTATGCTCGAAGATATACTCTGAACTAAGGTCCATCTTCATACTTCGAGCTTGACTCAAGGCACCTCCGAAGATGCATGTTGGAAACCTTCGAATCCATTATCTGCCTTTGTGTTGTTACTGCAATAACCCTGAGGATGGAATATTTTCCCCCAACAGTAGCCCCTCGAATACGCTTCTCCGTTAAACCTGTAATATTAGGAGAGCAGTATACGGAAGAAAAATAACCATGCGTAGGGGTTATTAGATTTATAATTTATCTCCGAAATGCATGGAGATATAAAACTTCGAATCAGTTTTAAGACAATTACTTTCGAACCATCTTAGAACTAACTCAGGAAGCCCGAAAGCCTTTTTAGACTTAGAAGAAATAGCCGTTGGCTTCTTTCTTCTAACGGAAGTTACGCAGTGCGTTAATTTCAGAAAAAAGTAACGGGCAAGAATGCTGTTGGGGGAAAATATTCCATCCTCAGGGTTATTGCTGTAACAGCACAAAGGCAAATAATGGATTCGAAGGTTTCCAGACGTCCATCTTCGAAGATGCCCTGAGTCAAGCTCGAAGTATGAAGATGGGCCTTGTTTCGGAGTATATCTTCGAACTAAGGCTCTTTGAGATATTCTCTGCCAGCTAAGATGGAAGATTTATCTTTTATCTTATTAGAATAGTCTTTTACCATTTTAGCCCTATCAAGGGTACCGAATAGTTTCCACTATGTCGGTTGTAATAGAGGGGTGAATAGGTCTTTTCCTTAATATTTGGGCCTATAAATACCCCCCATTTCACCCTGTAATAGGGACCGAATACAAGTTATTCAATACACACTTTCGAACTATTCTAAGTTGTTATCCTTTCGGAGGCTTAGAACAGTTCACTTCGCAAACACTTCGTTTGTTAGTTTCTAATCTACAGAAACCTGTTAGCGTAATCTTTTACGCCAACAGTTGGCGCCGTCCGTGGGGAACTTAGTCCAAGAAACTTCGTTCTCTACCAACTTCTTACATCATGCCTCCTAAGTGGAGTGCACCTCGTAACCCTGTTCGGAGGTCCTCTTGGATCTCCGGAGAGGCACCATCCGACACGGTTGAGGTTGGAGGGCCTTCGACATTCCCCCCACCTCAAACTCCGGAAGGAGTTTCCATCCCTCGAACATACGGAGTTCCTCCGCCAACTCCCTCTATACTTCGACCACCCGGAGTCCCTCCTCCACCTTCAATCCCACTCCGAACTGATCCTCTCAGTTCTCAAGACCCGGAAGATCCTTCCGAAGGAGATGAAGACAATCTTGGAGATATGGCCGCTCAAATGGCCAGCCTTCAAGCCGAAGTAGCAAGATGGCGGCAAGAAGTTGCGAAAAGGCTTCGCTCTCAAGCCATCCCAACTATCCCAGAAGTTCCTGAAGACGACGAACCCATTTATCCCGAAGCCGCAGAGAACACCTCCTTTGATACTGAATCTCCGTTGCATCCTGAGCTGCAGAAAGTTCACTTTGACCTGAAGTTTAAGACTTCGAAGCTCTGTAAGTATGCTGGAGATGAAGATCCTGGAGAGTTTGTCCGTTCTTATGCCCTAGCAATTGAAGCTAGTGGAGGAGTTCGAGATACCATGGCAAAATGCTTCCCCTTAGCTCTTCAAGGAGTGGCGTTAAGGTGGTTCTGGTCTTTGAAGCCAGGATCAATTAATTCATGGGGGCAGCTGAAGAAGAAGTTCGTAAGCAATTTTCAAGGCACCTTCGTGCCTCCAATGTCGACGGGAAGCCTTTTCCAGGTGAAGCAACTCCCCGGAGAGACATTGAGGCAATATTTTAAGCGCTTCGCTCATACGAAGTCGCAAATCCGAGGGTTGTCAACATCTTCAGTAGTTGATGCAGCTCGGGAAGGTGTCACTCATCAAGGCCTCCTGGATAAGCTTCATCGGAAAGCATATCCTCGGTTTCTCAGTTGATGTCATACTTTGAGGAGTATGCAAGGTCGGAAGAGGGTTGGCTTTGAAGAACTGCAGCTACTCCATCCATATTGCAAGAAGTAAAAGTAGAAGTAAAAACTTTGGCACAACCGCAAGAACCAGTTTTCGAAGTTCAACATGATCGGAGAAGGGGGCAGAAGCATCCTCGTTCTGAGGTCTTGAACATTGCACCCCTGCAAAAGTTCACATAGAGAGCTCCGCAGCCTTCGGGGAACAAGGTCAGCGGCTGGAGGCCGCCAGGGAAAATGGCTGGCAAAGGCCAGATCCTTTTCTACTGCATTCATGGTGAAAATCGAAGCCATGCAACTGATACTTGCAAGGCTATACTCACTCTAAGAGGAGAATATCTAGAAAGAATTTCGGGTCAAGGTACTACCGACCGAGTCCAGCTCAAGCGCGCCCGGAGCCGGTCTAGGCTGTGGCGTGGATAGAAAACTCCGAAGCCGCATGACGCCCTCCAGTGTCCAATGTTATGCCACCTCCGAAGCAAGAGGAAGGGCAAGACCGAGGGAAAAGAGTAGTCCTCCCCATCTTAGGAGGAGGTACCCTCGGAAGCATGTCGAAGAGACATAGAAGAGACTATGTCAGAGAGGTGGGCCACATTGGGACTTCGTCATCTGCAGCTGCTATGCCGGAATGGTCTCATATACCTATATCTTTTTCTGTGGAGGATGCAGCTGGCATTAAATTCCCGCATGCAGACCCACTTGTTATTACTGCTGATATTGCGGGTATTGAAGTTCGAAGAGTGTTGATTGACGGAGGTAGCTCGGCAGACATTATTTTTGTTCAAGCCTTCGATCAATTGTGCATCTCTAGAAAGCACCTTCTTCCAGCGGCTCGTCCGTTGCAAGGTTTCGCAGGACCTCCGCTTGATGCACTCGGCCAAATAGGCCTGGAAGTTACCTTCGGAGAAGGTTTGTTGGCCCGAACTGAGGAAGTATTCTTCGATGTTGTAGATGCCCCATATGCCTACAACGTCATCTTCGGAAGAGGCATGCTAAACCAGTTCGGAGCAGTGGCGCATAACAATTATTTGTGCATGAAGATGCCCACACAAGCAGGAGTCCTAACTGTCTTCGGAGATCAAGCTATCGCCCGAAGAGCAGAATATGGTCATGGTCCCCCTCTTGATCCAAGACAAGTAAACAATGTGCAAGATAATCAAGAAAATTTTTCAGCCCCTTCCGAAGTTTCGAAGAAATCCTTCCCAAGACCAAGTCCTGAAGGAGAGATTGCAGCGAAGGTTATTGTTAAAGATGGTAAAGAATATACATTTCAATTTGGTAAAGATTTACCTCCAGAAGTTGCAACCTCTTTGGAAAAGGTGGTGGAAGAGAATTTAGATGTCTTCGCTTGGTCTGACGAAGATATCACCGGAGTTGATCGGGATATCATTGAACATAGTTTGCTTGTAAACCCGAAGGCCCGACCTGTTCGGCAAGGACTCCGAAAAATGTCTGAAGAAGGAGCAGTTCTTGCGAAGGACGAAGTTGAAAAATTGTTGAAAGCTGGGATTATCAGAGAAGTGGCTCACACAGAATGGTTAGCCAACCCAGTCTTCGTCAAAAAGAAATCTTCCGGGAAGTGGCGCATGTGCATTGATTTCACATCCTTCAATAAAGCATGCCCTCGTGACCCCTACCCCATGCCCCGAATTGATCAATTGGTCAACTCCACTGCAGGTTCGGAGTTATTAAGCTTCCTTGACGCGTACTCTGGTTATCATCAAATATGGTTGAAACGCGAAGATGAGATCAAGACAAGCTTCGTAACTCCTTCGGGAGTCTTTTGTTATGTAAGAATGCCTTTCGGCTTGAGAAATGCCGGGGCTACTTTTTCGAGGTTAGTTGCTAAGGCTCTAGGTCATCAATTAGGTCGCAATGTGGAGGCCTATATGGATGATATTGTAATAAAGAGTGCTTTAAAGCACCAACATATCCTAGACTTAGCAGAAACATTTAATAGCCTTCGGGCATGTGGGATCCGTCTTAACCTCGAAAAATGTATCTTCGGAGCTAAGGCTGGAATGTTGTTAGGGTATTTAGTTTCAAGCAGGGGGATTGAAGCTAGCCCTACTCAAATAACTGCGCTACAAAAGATGGCTCCTCCGGAAAATTTAAAGCAAGTGCAAAAGCTGACTGGACGTCTGGCAGCACTTAGCAGGTTTTTATCAAGGTCTGCGGAGAGAAGCTTGCCTATATATAAAGCATTGAAAGGGTCCGAAGATTTTACATGGACACCAGTGTGTCAAAAAAGCTTCGAAGATATTAAAGAGTATCTCAGTAATCTCGCTACACTCACGGTGCCTAGTACGGACGAAACCCTACTCCTTTACCTTGCAGCTACAGGTTATGCTGTCAGTGCAGTCCTTGTCAGAGAAGTGGATTTCAATGTGAAGTTGGTACAAAATCTTGTTTATTTTGTATCCGAAGCATTATCAGGAGCGAAGACAAGATACTCCGAACTCGAGAAGTTCGTTTATGCTCTGATAATGGCTTCAAGGAAATTAAGACATTATTTTTTGGCTCACAATGTAATTGTACCAACTTCGTATCCTTTGGGAGATATGCTCCGAAGTAAGGATTCCACTGGATGAATTGGGAAGTGGGCAGTTGAGCTAGCACCCTTCGGCATATCTTTTCTGGCAAGGACAGCAATCAAATCGCAGGTCTTAGCAGATTTTGTAGCAGAATGGACTCCACCTGCAACTTTAGTTCCGGAGAAGTCAAGAGATGGAGTTTGGACTGTTTATTCTGATGGGGCTTTCCAAGCATCCTCAGCGGGCATTGGAGCAGTATTGATTTCGCCTTCAGGGCAAAGAGCAATGTACTCCGCAAGACTCAACTTTAAGTCTACCAATAATACAGCGGAGTACGAAGGGATTTTACTTGGACTCCGAAAAGCACGTGCTCTAGGGGCTACAAGAGTTGTTATAAAGATAGATTCTCAAATAGTAGCAGGGCACGTAGATAAAAGTTTTCAGGTCCGGCATCAACAGCTTGCAAAATATTTAGAAGAAATCCGTAAGATCGAAGCACATTTCAAAGGTATTTCCATTCGGAGTATACTAAGAGCAGAAAATATGCAAGCGGACATCTTAGCAAAAGCTGCAGCCGGAGCTGTGGATGTTGCAGAAGAAGCCTTCTATGAGGAGCTCAGTACACCTTCGGTGCCACAAATTCCCTCTGCAGAGATTCTTTGCATTCCAAGTGCAGATTGGAAAAATTCAATCATGGAACTTTTGCAAGGAGGGACAAATTTGCCTGAAGAGCCACAACTTTCAAGATTGAAACTCAGGGCTAGCAATTATCAAATAATCAACGGTATTTTGTACAAGGCCGGAGTATGTTCCCCTTTACTCCGATTTATATCTCAGGCCGAAGGTCAAGAAATTCTTCGAGAAATTCATGAAGGCCTTTGCGGTAGCCATTTAGCCCCTCGAGCTTTGGCAGGAAAAACACTTCGCCAGGGGCTTTATTGGCCTACAATAACAGCTGATGCGGAGAGCTTAGTCCGCACTTGTCAAGGATGTCAGTGGATGGGTCGACGAAGTCATCGCCCACCAACAGCTCTTCAAGTTATTGCTCCGGTATGGCCTATGGCTAGATGGGGTATGGATTTAATTGGTCCCTTTCCAGTAGCCAAGGGAAATCTAAAGTTCGCAGTGGTAGCTATTGAATATTTTTCTAAGTGGGTAGAAGCAGAGCCCTTAACAACTATCACTTCGAACAATGTACAGAAATTCTTTTGGAAGAATATCATTTGCCGGTTCGGAGTGCCTAGACAACTCACAGTTGATAATGGAACACAGTTCGATGCAGAACCTTTCAGGAAGTTTTGCGAAGATCTAGGCATTCAGTTATGTTTTGCTGCAGTGAGGCATCCTCAGTCTAATGGAGCTGTAGAAAGAGCCAATGGAAATATTTTGTCAGAGCTAAATCGAAGGATAGTAGGATTAGCAAAAGGAATGTGGACCGAAGAGCTTCCGAAGATTTTGTGGTCCATTCGGACTACACAAACAAGGTCCACAGGTTTTACTCCATTCAGATTACTATTCGGAGATGAAGCTATGACTCCAATGGAGCTCAAAGGAGGGTCACTTCGCAGCACCGAAGCGGAGATTGAAGAAGAAAGACAAGCTTCGCTAGATTTATCAGAAGAAACAAGACTTCGAGCTGTGGCAAATTTATCAAAGTATCATCAGCAGACGAAGGCTTGGTTTGACCCGAAGGTTAAGATCAATGAACTAAGACCGGGTCATCTTGTTCTACGAAGCATTATAGCGCCAGGGAAGTTAGGAAATAAATGGGAAGGTCCATAGCTAATTGTTCGTTCAGGACATCCCAGCTCTGTTAAATTAGCTAATTTAGAAGGTGAAGAGTTAGCACATACTTGGCATGTGGAGCACCTAAAGCGATACTTCGCATAATGCTCCTTGTAAATCATTTGTATCATCTTCTGAATTAATAAAGCATATGGTCCAGATAGTGCCTTCCCTTCATAAACCTCCAGCTTTCGAGTGGACGCACTAGAACCGCGGGGTTGACCGAGAGGGAAGTGTCATAAAGCTCAATCATATTTTCGGACTTCGAATCATTGGTTCGAAGCTTCCGACGTGGGGGCTGACATTATCCGGAGTCCAAGCCACGGCTTGTAGGCATCCGTAAAAGAGCCCAAACCACATCATACGGAGTCCAAGCCATTGCTGGTAGACTTCCGTAAAAGAGCCGAAGGTGGCCAGAATATTGCGGAGTCCAAGCCATTGGCTAGTAGACTTCCGTAAAAAGAGCCGAAGGTGGCCAAAATATTCGGATTCC
>JAAALK010000289.1:72807384-72916688 GCA_019279435.1 Zizania palustris | reverse complement strand
CCAAAAGCCAAACAAAAGCAAGAAAGCGGTCATTATGGTTAACAAAAAATAAAAGCTCAAAACGAGTGCAATCACGGAATTATCAACAAGGATATCCAAAGAGTAAGGACAACCGGGACAAAAACTCCCCTGAAACAAATCCCAGAGAAAGCCAAAACTCCCCCTTAAACTCTTCTCCCAAAATTTCTCCCCCTTGTTGACAGGTGGACTCATCAAGCGAGACTAAAAGCACTCGAAAGAGACACAGACTCCCCCTGAAATGCAACTCCCCCTCAAAATATGCAATGAATGCAACTGGGGTGCAGGTGGAGTGTAGAAAGCATGCTTCTCAGATATGGTTGACTGCAATTTACAAAATCTAGCAGGTGTAGCAAAAGACATATTGTCTAAGACACATGGCATGATCAGTGCAACAGATGATATCTAAAGAAAGTCATTAGCATGCATTTGTCAATTTTTGCAAACAAAAGCATCACCACATTTTCCTGTTGACAAGCAAGGTAAAGCATGAGATGCAGAAGCTAATTGATATCTACCAAGATAAGCATTGTTCAAAACAAAGTGCTTCAGCAAACTTGTTATCTTTTTTAATTTTCAGGCTTTTTCTTTTTCCTTTTTCATTTGTGCAGGGGTTATTTGCATGTCAAACCTTATGGTGACCGACCAAGTCAGGCCTAGGCCAGAATTGGACCATCAGAAGCTTAAGACATTGGTCTTGGCATACACTACATTGTCCTAGTTCATACCAAAGTGCTATGGTAAGCAGTCCAGAACAATGCAATGCGACAAAGCAAACCCACCTGGATCTTTTCAAGTTATGCATAAAAAGGCATGGAATTTTCATTTTTCTTGATTTTTCATCATTTTTATAGGACATTTCCATTTTTAAAGCATAAATATGTCCAAGGTGCATATTTGCATCTAAGTAAAGAAACTAGCTACAAGGCATGTAACAGATAGCAAAAGCACTCAGCCTACACATGCTAGTTACCAGAAACAATGGTGATCATTTTTCAATTTTAAAACAGAAAAATCCATGCATATGACAGATATCAGATATATCAAGTGAACTGAACCAAAGCATGATCATTGACAAGTAATCAAAAGCATGTACCAGCTAGAATAAGTAAAGCAGTTTAATCATATAACAGAAGCAAGCTGAAAGTGTGATATGTGAATATGCATGATATGAACACACACAAATAGACTCAAGAAAAGAGTAAAGAAGAAAGAAAACTGACTCAAAATATCCTAAAAAGGATACACAACACCAAAATCCCCTCGTAAACGGTCAAAGGTAGATTGATCTAGGGGTTTGGTGAAAATGTCAGCCAACTGTTGATGAGTATCAACATGAACAAGGTCAATGACACCTTTCTCATATTGATCCCTCGGAAAGTGAAAGCGCACATCAATGTGTTTGGTTTTTGAATGGAGACAAGGGTTTTTCCCTACACTAATAGCACTGGTGCTGTCGCAAAACAAAGGAACTCTGGTAAGAAAGAAGAACACAAAATCTCGCAAAGTGGAAATCATCCAAACCAACTGTGAGCATCAGCTAGCAGCAGCTACATACTAAGCCTCAGTGGCCGAAAGAGCAACTCCAGACTACTTTCGAGAAGACCAAGAAACAAGAGACGAACCAAGAAACTGGCAATTACCGGAAGTCGACTTGCGATCCAACCGGCACCCACCAAAGTCAGCGTTCGAAAAGCTAGATAAATCAAGAGATGATGATGCTGAATAATAAAGACCAAGATCGGGCGCATAGGTGAGATACCTGAAAATGCGCTTGACAGCCTGCTGATGAGACGCGGGTGGTGAAGACTGGAAGTGCGCGCATAGTCCCACGGCGAACTGTATGTCTGGCCTCGTCGCCGTCAAGTACAACAACGAACCGATCATCCCTCGATACTCTCTCTCATTGACCTTGACGCTGCTCTCGTCCTTGTCCAGGCCCCCAGATGTGCCCATTGGGGTCATCTGAGGCTTCAACTCTCCACCAAAGTCAAGTTTCTTCAACATGTCACGAGTGTACTTACCCTGGTGGACGAAGGTGTCGTCCTTGGTCTGCTTGATCTGGAGCCCTAAGAAGTACTTAAGCTCACCCATGAGGCTCATCTCAAACTCGCTGTGCATCTGCTCAGAAAACTTATACACAAGAACATCTGTAGTACCACCAAAGATAATATTGTCCACATAAATCTGAGCGACTAAGAAATCTGAAGCATCTTTGAGAAAGAAGAGAGTTTTATCCACAGAACCCATCACAAAGCTCTTCCACAACAAAAACTACTTTAACCGGTCATACCAAGCCCTGGGGGCTTGCTTCAGACCGTATAAAGCTTTCTGCAGCTTAAAAACATGTCGAGGAAAATTAGGGTTCTCAAAACCGGGGGGCTTCCTAACATAAACCTCCTCCTCTATGTACCGGTTCAAAAAAGCACTCTTTACATCCATTTGAAAAAGCTTAAAACCCTTCGAAGCGGCAAAAGCTAAGAGAATGTGAATGGACTCAAGACGGGCAACAGGGGCGAAAGTTTCTTCAAAGTCAATACCTTCCTTTTGGCAAAAACCCTGGGCAACTAGTCGAGCTTTGTTGCGCACCACAACCACATCTTCACCATGCTTGTTCTTGAACACCAACTTGGAGCCTATGGGTTGCATCCAGGTGGCAGCTCAACCAGTGTCCAAACCCGATTGCGGACAAAATTCTCAAGCTCTTGTTGCATGGCATTAATCCAATTAGAATCAGAAAGAGCATGAGAAATGTCTCTGGGCTCAAAAGATGCAACAAAAGCAGATTCAACAAACATAGCAAGAGAGTAAACAGAAGAACGCAAAGTCCTCGCAGACAAATCACCGATGATGAGCTCTGAGGGGTGGTCATGCTGAACTGCTCGGTATCCCTGGTGATCTGAGGTCACCTCACCGGAGTCAACAGCTTTCACCTCTGGACTTGACTTAGGGGGCTCGATCGAAGTGGAAGAAGTGATCAGAGGTCTGCCCTCATTCTCAGTTGAAGTCTCAGAAGGTGTGGGTTCTGCAGGCTGTGCAGAAGGCCCACCCTCATCATTAGCTGGAGTGTCATCGTCTTCCTCAAAGATGGACTCTCCGAGCTCACCATCTCCAAACAGCTCAAAAGAAGGAGTTAAAGAAAGCAAGGACTCTTCAAAAGAAACCTCGCAACTCTCGACAAGTTGCTGGGAGTCGAGGTTCCCAACACGGAAGCCTCAGGAATGCAAAGCATAGCTAAGAAAAATTGCATCCCAGCAACGAGACTCAAACTTGTCCAAATGCCCTCCCTTCTTGAGCACAAAGCACTTGCAGCCAAATGCTCGCAAGTGGCTCACCTTGGGTTGTCTGCCAAACCACATCTCAGATGAAGTCTTACCTAGGTAAGCTCTAAGAAAAATGCGGTTGGCCAGATAGCAATAGCAAGTCGTGTTCATGGCTTCAGCCCAAAAGCGCCTAGGAGTCCTGTTCTCATCGAGCATCGTCCTGGCCATCTCGACTAGCGTGCAGTTCTTTCGTTCCACAACGCCATTCTGTGGGGTAGTGTAAGGAGCAGAAAACTGATGGTCAAGACCCTGATCACTACATAAGCTAACGAACTGAGAGTTCTTGAACTCAGAGCCATTGTCGGAGTGAATTGCTCGCATCAAACCATTGTTCTCATTCTTCAGCTTCAAAATCAGGTCATGAACAAAATGAAAAGATTCATCCTTAGACTCCAAAAAGAAGACCCACGAGAATCGAGAAAAGTCGTCAACAATCACAAGCGCATACCACTTCCCACCGACTGACCGTACCCGAGCTGGACCAACAGTGTCCATGTGTAATAGTTCACCCGGATACGAAGTCATCACCTGAGTCACAGGTGAGTGAGAAGCGGCAACCATTTTCCCGTGATGACAGGGATGGCAAACTAGATCCTTCTCCATCTTATGCTTGGGCAATCCTCGGATGAGGTCCATAGAGCTCAACCTGACTAGAAGATCAAAACTCAAATGACCTAACCTCCTATGCAACTTCTAGAGCTCAGAGGAGGATCTAGCAATCAAACAGCGAGAAGGGCCAAAAGAACTAAAGAAGTCAATCCGAAAAACCTTACCAAAAGGTAAGATCTGGCAAATCAAAGATCCTCTAGCATCAATCACAGAAGAACTGCCCTTCTTAAAACGGACCTCCAAACCATCCTCAAGAAGTTGCGAAACAGAAATCAAATTGAAGTTCAAATTTCCAACCAAAGCAACATTCTTCAAAGAGAAATGATTAGAGATGCGAATTGAGCCAATACCGTTTACCTTCCCTTGACCACTGTTCTCGAAGGTGATGTATTCTCTGGAGCTTGGGGGAGTGAGACTAGAGAACCATCTGCGATGTCCCGTCATGTGGCGAGAGCATCCGTAGTACATGATCCAAACGTCCTCCAGTTCCCGATCCTGCACAATCAGTGGTTGTAAGGGGGAGCAAATGGTCCGGCACCAGGTTTAGCAAAAGAACTAAACCAGTGTCGAGCCATCTGCTCAAAAGACGGAAAGCAATAACCATCAGAAGGGTTTGGACCAAAACGCGGCTCAAAGCGCGGTCCATGGTTCTGCCTAAAATCTCTGCTACGAGGTCCTGGACCGTAGCCAAAACGGCCTGGAGCTCTGCCGGAACGAACACCACCAACTGGAGCACGGGCATGAAAGTCGTCTCCTCTACCACCACCTACATGACGCGGCTTGGCCTCCAGCCTCTCCCCGCATCGAGGAACTCTCAGTCTACCACCCTGCTGGTAGAACTGCTCCTGACCACCACGAGCTCTCTCAGCTCTCTCAACCCGCTTCCTCCTGAAGCAAAACTCCGCAAGATGCCTGTCTCTCTAACAATACTCACATTGGTAGGTGGGCTTCTTAGGATGTGGTTGAGACTTGGGGTTCTTGGGCTTAGTGGTGTTTGGTGTAGTCTTCTTGGTGTGAGAGGGTCCAGGAAGAGAGTCAAGAGAAGTGTGGAGGTGTTTGGGCTTTGGAACCCAGATGGGCTTCTTGGGTGGAGCTTTGGGCTGTTCTTGGAACAATCCATCATTGGGCTGACTAGCCCAGAAAGACTCAGTGGAGTGAGTCTTATGGTATCTCTGCTCAGGAGTCATTTTACTCCACTCCACTGCCTGGCTAATGGCACTCTCAAAGTCAGCCTTGGTGTAGGTGTATCATACCCCAAACCCATGCTGCCTCTTAAACTGCTGAATCATCATGCCGAGCTGTGGCTCTCTGGCACTGATCCAACTCAGGATAGAACGGAGGTAAAAGTTTTCATGCTGGGAATCAGCTAGCTCCTCTCTCAAGGAAGCTAGTACCTCCACCTGAGACAAGCAGGTCTCACACTCTCTATCTACTTGGACATACTTCTCAGCTTTTAGCTTAATCAACTCCAGTCTAAGAGACAAGCAGTTCTCACAAACAGTGGGTGGAACTGACGGTGTCTCAAGCTCTAGTCTAGTCTGCGCCAGCTGAGCTCTCACTCTCTCCAAATCACCCAAATGCGCATCACCCTTGGCTTTCAACTCAGCTAAACTAGCTAGATGATTTGGGAAACCAGCACGGGGCACGACGACAGTGTCTTGAGCATCTTTCAGCTCCAGCTGAGCGCTTTCAAGCTCAGTGGCCAAAGCGTCCCTCTCATCAACCCTATCTGTGTACCTGGACTTCAGAGTCAATAGGTCACACATAAGCACCTCACACTTTGGGCACTCACTGCTATCACCCAAGCAAGGGAAAGAAGATAGACTCTCAATTCTGCCATTGGACACGGCAAGCTCACTCTCTAATTCATCTATCCTCTTCTTAGCCCCTCTAAGCAGTTTTTCCCGATATTTTAACTCCTGACGATTGCTTTCAAGTAAATCAATGATTTCATGTTCATAAGATGATACTTTTCGTTGTCGTCGTCGTCAGAGTCATCGGAGGAGCCCTTCTCTTCTTTATCCCCAAGAGCCATTGAGCAGAAGCTCTTGTGGGATCTTCGGTGATGATATGAGTGGCTCTTCGGTCTGTCCCCGAAAGCCATGAAGCAAAGGCCCGCCGAATCGTCCTTGTCGTTCACCTTCCTGATGATGATCTCCTCATCGCTTGAGCTTGATGAAGAGGAAGGCGACGTGGACCGCTTGGAGTAGCTCTTCTCCATCTCGGTGAAGAAGGCCTTGTCACGCTTCTTGTTCTCTCGTCGGTAGTCCTTTAGGGCCTTTCTGAAGAATCTAGTCTTTGGCTTCCCTTGTTGAAGGAGGAGCTGTCGTGCTTGCCTAAGTCGTGGAAGCCACCGCCGGTGCCCTTCTTGTGGCCATTGCACTTGGGGCAGTCGGCGATGAAGTGTCCTAGGTCACCACACTCAAAGCACCCGGATTTCGTGCCGTGTCTTTTGAACATTCTCTTGTCATAAACACGACGCACCCGGTTGTTAAAAATACACAAATCATCATCTCCTAAGGACTCAAGCTGATCCTCAGTGATAGTCATCAAAGAGAAACCAACACAGCTCACTGAGGAGGGGTCAGCAGATGGTGTAGCAAGGGCCAGGGACTTTTAACCAGAGCCAGTGAGATTTGATCTCAACTAGGTATCAACCTCAGTGGCCTTCATCTTGCTAAACAACTTAGAAATGGTCAAGGTATCATAAGATGTGCTCTCAATGATAGAGGATACCTTGATCTCCCAGATCTTAGGGTCCAAGGTATGGAGAACCTTGAGCGCCTGCTCATGATCTGACACTAACTGAACACCCTCAGCATTGTTGGCCCGAAGCTTGTTTATAATCGATTGAAAACGACCAAACAACGCTTCAATAGATTCACCCGGCTTCTGTGTGAAATTCTCATATTCACGCCGGTAGGTCTGATAGAGCCAAGCCTTGACCTGAGCTGTCCCCTCATGGTGTGCCCGAAGGGTAGCCCAGATCTCTCTCGTAGTGGTGAGATGGCTCACATGCTCAAATTCAGAGGGACCTAATCCAGAAAACAAAATGTTCACCACTTTGTTGTTGTTCAGATGCTGGGCGATAACATCAGGAGAATTACGCTCAACAACTGGCAATATGGTGAAAGTAGCGTGAACACAAATGTCCCAGATGTCCGAGCTTTGGCTCATGAGATAGGCTCGCATGCGAGTCTTCCAATAATTATAGCCATAAGCTTCCAAGGACGGGACCTTTCCAGGAGACGTCATGATCACTACTAGTTTTTAGAACCGGTTAAGGTATGGAAAAACCCTAACCAGGATCTGATACCACTTGTAGGACCAAAAGTAGCGACCAGAGGAGGGGTGAATGGGCACCTAAAAAATTCTTTCGAATCAATGGCCTGATCCCAACACCCAACGCACCTCAACAGACTAAGCAAAGAAAGGTGAAACATATCAATAGACCCTCAAAGGATCTAGCCTAACAACAACCGGTGTCCTAAACAAAAAGACACCAACTCAGTGCTAATAGGCAGATTAACAAAGCATTCAAAGCAAGACAGATCAAACTTCACAAAAATAAAACATATCAGCAATTGATCTAAGTGCACGTAAAATGAGATGAGAAGTTACTGTTCAAAATTTGTCTCCTGTTTGGTACTTGACGAAGCCTGCTTTAGTGCGAAGCCTATAGATGTCGAAGTTGGCTTCGGAGTACACAGTGTTGAAGCCTGAGTAGCAGCTGCCGAAGCTTATCCGAAGTATGCAGTACCAAAGGTCGTTGATGTTGAGTCAAGGTGTGCTTCGAAGTTGTTGTGTGAAGGTGTACACTGTGAAGCTAGCTTCGAAATACTTGATCGAAGCCTGCAGTCGAAGTACCTTCGCACAGTGCAAGAAGTAACAGTGAAGTATTCGAACACAAGAAAGCTAAGGACTTCGACTTAACCAGTACATCACTTTCAGAGTAAAAAGAGTTCGAAGCTTCGAACAAACAGAGACTCCGAAGACTGTCAGCGAAGTACCTTCGAAAGCAAAACTACGGTGCCTATACTCTGAACAGAAAACTTCGAACGAAGCTCGTAGAAAAATAAGCTTCGAAAGGAAAGCGAAGCCAAATACTGTCAGCAGCAAAACCAAATCAAGTGTTATGCTCCGAAGCTATTCATACTTCGAACCGAAGTCTGAAAGCCATAGCTTCGCAGCTACCTTCGAAACTACACACTTTGAACTGGAGTTACCCTTGCACTGACCTCCAGACAGACACTTCGAACAAAAATCTACTTCGCAAGAGACAGCACACGTGTGAGACTCCAGAGAAGGTAGTGAGAAGCTACACTACACCGAAGATACTTCGAAGGCTATAAGCTCCGAGGCTGTATTGCCTTCGGATAACAGCTCACATAGCTTCGCAAGCGCAAGCACCAAAGATATAAAATCGTTCAGCCTTTGCAGGACAACTTATACAACAGCGAGGCCTATGCCTAGCGAAGTCTGTCCTCCAGACAAAGAAAACTGCGAAGAGTCTGAGGCTTACTTCGAAAGACAACAGTGCACAAACATGCTTTACACAGAGAATACTTTACTGATAGAAAGCATCTGCAAACCACCGAGCGATAGGCATAGCCTATGTGTGAAAAAGCAAGGGCTAGAAAACTAGCCTACTGCAGCTACAAGAGATAGGTACTACTTGCTGCTACAGGAGCAAGCAAGAAGAACTAGTACTCTCAGAACACAGAACAGAAGCAATCAGAGAGAAATATATGCGCAAAAACACAACCAGTCGCACATAAAACGATGCAGTAAAACCACAAAATCGCTGCACACCGAATGACAGGAATAGAGAGAATAAAATCTCACGAATCTCGTGAAGAACAATGGAACATTGCAGCGGCGGCGCGCACGAACAGGAGCAGGAGGAAAGACACCAAAAAGTGACCCAATCTCTTGATTAGAAAAGTAATTTATGAAAGGGTGACCTAACCCTAGGGATTGGGGCCCTGTTTATAGGCAGCCCAATAGCCTAGGAATATTCCACCAGACCCTTAGGGTTTTTTACAGACACTGAAATAAATGGAAAAGACCAAACTACCCATAGGATATTTTTACAGACTCGACTGACTAACTGTGGGCCTAAGGACAAAATAGTAAACTCCTATTTATAGATGGCTTATCCGGAAGCGGAGCTTTCATAGCGACTACGGCTTCGCTTCTGAACAGTCCGATGCAAGATAAGCGGTTGTCAGTTTTGCGCGGAAACTGACAAAGCGTCCACCGACATTGCAGTAGGTTCCCGGATTGGGCCGGCCCGATTCCGCAGCTCTCTCAGCCCAGCAATCACTCGCCGCCCGTGTACCTGAGTCAATACTGATCAACAGCCCAGTGGATCCTTTGCTGCTCCTAGCCCATCTACCCGCATTGGGCCAGCCTGACTTCGCGGCCCCTCTGCCCGACAGTCGCTCGCTACCCGTGTACCAGAGTCACATGCGACCAAGACACAATAGGTCTTTTCTTCTCTTTACAGTCCTCTTTGACTACCGTTGACAATGACTCATCACATCTGGAGCCATGAGGCCCACGCTCTTCAGCATGGCTCCTCACTAGCTAGCGCTAGCTGCCGCCCTAGGCTGGCCGGTTGTGGTAGCTGCTATGCTAGCCGCTACTAGATGCTAGCCCGATTACGCACGCAAGCACTTGCAGCCGCTGTACTGATGTGCTTGCAACCAGAGAGGAATATGCCAACGAGAGGAGAGAAAAACCAACGAAGATGGCGGCGGAAAAATTTCAGAACAAGGAAAAACAGACCGGCAAGAAAAAGTGACCCATAATTTCAGAAATTGGGAAAGTGTATTTCAAAAATGGGTAACCCTAACCCTCAAGTATTGGGGCCCTTTTATAGGCACCCCAATAAATGGGAAAAATGCAAAAATACCCCTAGGATTTTTACAGACGCTGAAATAAAAATGGAAAAGACCGAAATGCCCTTAGGATTTTTTACAGATTCGACTGACAGACTGTGGGCCTAAATGAAAAATAGTAAAAACCTAAATAAAGATAACTTGTCCTGATGAAGAGCTTTCATAGCTGCTACGGCTTCACCTCAAAACGGTCAGATCCAAGATCAGCGGTCAGTTTTGCGCCGAAACTGACAAATCGTCTACCGTCTTCGCACTGGGTACCAGGATTGGGCTGGCCTAATTCTGCAGCTCCCTCGGCCTAGCAATCGCTCGCCGCCCGTGTACCTGAGTCAATTCAGGTCAACAGTCTAGTGGATCCTCTGCTGCTCCTAGCCCATGTACCCGAATTGGGCTAGGCCAACTTCGCGGCCCCTCAGCCCGATAGCCGCTCGCTGCCCGTGTACCTGAGTCACATGCGGCCCAGACACAGCAGGTCTTCTCTTCTCTTCATGTCTTCTTTGACTTCCGTTGACAATCACTCATCACATCTCGAGCCATGAGGCCTATTCTCTTCAACATGGATCCTCACTAGCATCCTCTCCATCCACCACTCAAGAAGAAGCATGTCAGGCAGGAAGGGTGCGAGCACGCCCCCCCTTCGGACGTCGGCCCACACTGCCGGGATAGGGTCCACCCCTACCACTGGACCTGTTCCTCCTATGGGCCCCCATTTCGCCAGCCCCCTCGAGGTGCCGGGCGGGGGTCCAGACAAGGCCCTAGGGGCATTACCGGAGGTCTAGGACCCCACCAGCTCCTCAGGAGCGGCTCTATGGGCTGCATCTCCTAGGCGCCCCGGACGTGGCCCTCCGGGCCGATTACGTTTGCTTGCAAGACCCAGAGACGGCCTCCAAAGGTAGCGGTAGCCAAGCCGACACTTTGGCCGCTGAAAATGTGAGGCTGAAGGCTGAGCAGGGATAGTGGCGCCAGAAAGCTTCACTCCTACCCCCCTAGCCCTCAAGGGCATTGAGGGCCACGGCCATCGTCTTAAGTGATGGCGAAGATCAAGGGGAGGAGGAGAATGCGTCTTACGACGAGGAGTCTCCACTACACCCCTACTTGCAATGGGTGCGGTTCGACTAGAAGTTCCGTGCCGCAAAGCTCCCCAAGTACTCTGGAGAGTCCAACCCTGGAGAGTTCTCTCGCTCGTATGCCTTAGCAATAGAAGCCTGCGGAGGAGGCTGAGACACAATGGCAAAGTTCTTTCCTTTACCTCTCGAAGGGATCGCTCTTCGATGGTTTTGGTCGCTAATGCCAGGGACCATCAAGTCATGGGACCAACCGAAAAAGAAGTTTGTCAACAACTTCTAGGGGACCTTTGTATCCCCCATGTCCACCGGGAGTCTTTTTTAAGTGAAGCAGCAGCCTGGAGAGACGTTGCTAAAGTATTCCCAATGCTTCGCGCAAACCAAAGCGCAGATTAAGGGGTTGTCAGCCTCCTCCATCATCGATGCTGCTCGAGAAGGTGTCACCAACCCTGGCATCCTCGACAAGCTCCACCGGAAGCTGATATCATTAGTGGCCTAGCTCATGATGTATTTTGAGGAGTATGCCCAGTCCGAAGAAGGTCAGCTGCGTCGCCAGGCAATGATTGCCCCTGTTCGAGCTCCGAGCGTCAAAGTATACGAAGCACCCTCTGCCCTTCCCCCGAATCTTTGTTATAGGGATTCCCGGCAAGGATGGAAGCATTTGCATGGAGAAGTCCTCAGTATTAACCCAAAAGGCCCTGCCAAATACCAGCACACTTCGGGAGAGGGGCGATCCTTCTATGCCAAAGCCGCCTGCGAAGGCACCTCCAGGGGGTGCGACCTTCTACTGCAGTGTTCAGGGTGAAAACTGGAGCCATGACACCGACTCCTGTCGTACCATCACCGCTCTTCAAAATGACTACCTCGAGCGAAGCTCTGGTCACGACTCTTCCGATGGAGCGCCTCCTGTATCCCGCCCCAAATCTATCTAGGTGGCCGGGCAACGTGATGAGTCAGCGGCTCCGGGGCTGGCTCCAAAGCTCGGCAGGTTCCTCGCTACCAAGCTCGAAGATGGGTCGGATCGGGGGAAGCACGTGGTCCTGCCCATTTCTGGAGGTGGAGCTCTAGGGGCTATGTCAAAATGGAAGTGGAGGGAATATGTCCGGGAAGTCGGACATATCGGGACTTCAAGCCTCACCACGCTTCTGGAGTGGTCTCATGTTCCCATCTCCTTCACCGCCACCGACGCTGCCGGCGTCAAGTTCCATCATGCTGATCCCCTCATCATCTCAGCGGATATTGCTGGCGTTGAGGTGCGTCGCATCCTAGTTGATGGAGGTAGTTTTACTGACATCATTTTCATGCAGGCCTTCGACCAGATGTGTCTCTCCCAGAAGCACCTGTTACCAGCTTCTCGACCACTACAAGGCTTCGCGGGTCCACCCCTCGATGCCCTCGGCCAGATTGAGCTAGAGGTGACCTTCAGAGAAGTTCCCTTGTCCCGCAATGAGGAGAACATCTTCGACGTCATTGATGCCCCGTACGCCTACAATGCCATCTTCGGGAGGTGTATATTCAACCGCTTCGGAGCCGTCGCACACCACAACTATATGTGCCTCAAGATGCCAACCCCTGGATGTGTGTTGTCGGTCCTAGGAGATCAAGCAGTTGCTTGGCGGGTTGAGTACGGTCACTCCACACCTTTGGAGACAAGACAAGACCACAACGTTCACGGGAGTTCAAAGAAGGCCGAACTTTTCAGCGTTAGAAACATTCCTCTGGTCCGCGACGGGCCCTCCAAATGCCCCGCCGCCAAATCGCACCTAGAGGGGGAGGTCATCAATAGGGTCCTGGTCCACGATGGGAATGAGTACCCCATATAGTTTGGAGGAAGCCTGAGCTAGAGGTATTGGAGCAACTCGAAGAAGTCATCCGAAGCAACCTGGACATCTTCGCATGGTCCGAGGAGGACATAACGGGTGTCGATCGCTCTATCATCGAGCAGTCCCTAGCAGTCAACCTGAAGGCCCACCCAGTGCGCTAGGGGCTCCACAAGCTATCCTCCGAACGGGCTGATCTTGCCAAGGTCGAAATCGAGAAGCTGCTTAGGGCCGGAGTCATTCAGGAAGTCAATCATACGGAGTGGTTGTCAAACCCTGTGTTTGTCCAGAAGAAAACATCTGGCAAGTGGCGCATGTGTATCGATTTCACATCTTTGAATAAAGCTTGCCCCCATGACCCCTACCCAATGCCTCGTATCGACCAATTGGTCGACTCCATGGTGGCTTCTGAGCTCCTCAGCTTCCTCGACGCATACTCCAGGTATCATCAGATTTGGATGAAGTAGGAGGATCAGATTAAGACAAGCTTTGTTACTCCCTCCGGAGTATTCTGCTATGTGTAGATGCCATTTGGCCTCCGGAATGTCAGGGCCACCTTCTCCAGATTGATCGCCAAAGCCCTGGGCCACCAGATTGGTCGCAATATCAAAGCTTACATGGATGACATTGTCATCAAAGTGCAGATAATAACTGCCATAGCTTGGATATAATGGAAACATTTGACAGCCTCCTGAGGTGCGGGATCCGCCTCAATCCGCAGAAATGCGTCTTCGGATCCCGGGATGGAAAGCTGCTTGGTTATCTGGTTTCCAGTCGAGGTATCGAAGCAAGCCTTACTCAAGTCAGCGCGCTTCAAAACATGGACCCTCCCTAGAACTTAAAGCAGGCTCAGAAGTTGGTTGGGCACCTCACAACTCTCAGCTGCTTCCTAGCTAGGTCAGCCTAGCGAAGCCTTCCTATATTCAAGGCACTGTGGGGATCCAAGGACTTCGCATGGACTCCCGAATGCCAAAACTGCTTCAACAACATCAAGGAATATCTCGTCAATCTTATTACCCTCGCTACACCCCAGAGTGGCGACCCGCTTTTCGTCTACCTTGCTGCCGCCGGCTGCACGACGAGCGCAGCGTTAATTCAGGAAGAAGAAACCAATGGTAATTTGATTCAGCGTCCGGTTTATTTTGTATCTGAAGCCCTCTCTGGAGCAAAAACTTGGTCCACCAAACTCGAGAAAGTGGCATACGCCCTCGTCATGGCCTCCCGGAAGCCGCAGCACTACTTTCTGGCCCATGACATAATCATCCCAATCGCATACCCTTTGGGTGACATGTTCCAGAATAAGGATGCTACTGGGCGGATTGGCAAGTGGCCAGTGGAACTGGCTCCGTTCGGCATCACCTTCGTGGCTCGGATCGCCATTAAGTCTCAAATCCTCGCATATTTTGTCGCCGAATGGACGCCGGTGGTAGGCCATGTCCGCGATGAAGTCGGCGAAGGGGTGTGGACTATTTACTCAGATGGCACGTACAAAGCCTCGGGGGTAGGCGCAGGGGCATTCATTATCTCTCCTTCAGGCCAACAGGCATTATACTCCGTCCGGTGTAACTTTAAGGCTACAAACAACATCGCCGAGTATGAGGGAGTGTTGCTAGGCCTCCGCAAGGCACATGCGCTTGGGGCTGCCAGAGTGATCATCAAAACTGATTCTCAGGTTGTGGCTGGGCACGTGGATAAGAGTTTTCAAGCTCGACATCCCGATCTCGCTGCATACCTCGAAGCAGTTTAGAAGCTCGAGGCAACTTTTAAAGGAATTTCCATCCAAAGCATTCCCTGGAGTGAAAATTTGCAGGCCGACATCCTCGCTGTTGGAACAATTGCATTAGTTCCAGCAGGTTTTTCTGTGGTGGAGTATGATATGGAGAATGAACCTCGATGGGTTCTCACAGGGAGAGATAGGGTTTATACTGGTTCGGGCCTCCCCTAGGGGATAATAACCCTACGTCCAGTCTGTAGTGGATTTGGCATGGTGTGCCTTGATGTGGAGAGGATAACTCCAGGGTCTCATGGCCCCCTGGAGCCTGTGTCCATTACAAGGGCCTGGCCCTGCTTTTATAGGCACGCAGGCCTTAAGGAAAAGACCAGGATACCCTCCATGGGCCCTTAGGCTCATAGGGGTAGACAGGGAAAGGGGGCTGGCTACTGTACACGGGTACCAGACAGCTTTATAGCTTTACAGACGTGTCAGGCTGCGCCAGCCTTTGACCAGCTAAACGACAAGCTAGGAGCGGAGGGGGCTTCGGAGTGCACCCGAGGGGGGGGCTCCGAAGTGCTGCTTCGGCGGGTGGCCTCCGGTCTTGGCTCTGGAGGGCGGCCTCCGGGCTTGGCTTCCGGAGGGTGGCCTCCGAACTGGACTCCGGAGGGCGGCCTCCGGGCTTGGCTTCCGGAGGGTGGCCTCCGAACTGGGTTCCGGAGGGCGGCCTCCGGGCTTGGCTTCCGGAGGGTGGCCTCCGAACTGGGTTCCGGAGGGCGGCCTCCGGGCTTGGCTTCCGGAGGATGGCCTCCGAACTGGACTCCGGAGGGCGGCCTCCGGTCTTGGCTTCCGGAGGATGGCCTCCGAACTGGACTCCGGAGGGCGGCCTCCGGGCTTGGCTTCCGGAGGATGGCCTCCGAACTGGACTCCGGAGGGCGGCCTCCGGGCTTGGCTTCCGGAGGGTGGCCTCCGAACTGGGCTCAACTAAGGGCTTCGAGCCGGACCCCCTGGTTTGGGGGGCTTCGAAGCTACAGGCCTCGGGAAGCATCTTGGGACCTGGAGATAATACTCGAAGAAAACAGGCTCCGACAGAACCTGGCTCTGGGCCGAAGGCTGTCGGAGGCTGACGTCATTTGGCCCCTGTGTAAGGGAAATATATTCCCCCAACACTCGCTAAGGCAGCCGCCGGAGGTCAAGACCTTCCTCTCGAAGATTTCTTCGAATAGGTCACCAAGCCATCTGCATCCCTCCGAGACGGTACCCCGAGCCAGGTTCCAAAAGACACTCTGACATCCTCGGAGCCAGCCGAAGTCCTTTGTACAATCGACGGTGATTAGCGGGATCCCATCCTGCAGCTACTCAAGGGCAAGACGGAGATCAGGCCTGGTACCGAGCTTTCGCATCTTCAGCTCCGCGCGAGGTCTTATCAGGTCATCAATGGAGTTCCCTACAAGTCGAGTGTTTGTTCCCCGCTGCTTCGGTGTATCTCTCGTCCCGCTGTTTGTGTGGTAGCCACCTGGCTCCTCGGGCCCTCGCGGGGAAGACCCTCCATCAGGGCATGTATTGGCCCACTATTGTCACCGATGCTGAAGATCGGGTACGCACCTATCAAGGATACCAATGGATGGGGCGGCGGAGACATCAGCCTCCTACCCCCTGCAAATCATCGTGTTCGTTTGGCCCCTAGCTCAATGGGGGATGGACCTCATAGGTCCATTTCCAAGAGCCAAGGGAAACCTGTTCTTTGCCGTCGTCCCCATTGAGTACTTTTCAAAATGGGTCAAAGCCGAGCCGCTGACCGCCATCAGTTCATGGAGCATCCAGAAGTTCTTTTGGCAGAACATCATCTACCGGTTCGGAGTGCCCAAACAGCTCACGTTGTACAATGGCACTCAGTTCAACGCAAGTACTTTTAGGGCATTCTGTGATGAGCTTGGAGTACAGCTATGCTTCACTGCAGTCCGACACCCGCAGTCTAACGGAGTTGTCGAACTAGCCAACGGGCAAATACTTTCTAGCCTCAACAAGCGTATCGTGGGTTTGGCCAAGGGCCTATGGCGCGAAGAGTTTGCCCAAGATTTTGTGGTCTATCCGGACCACCCCTTATCGGGCAACTGGATTCACCACCTTCCCGCTGTTGTTATGAGATGAAGCAATGACGCCGACAGAGCTCTAGGCTGGCTCCCTATGGGTCACGACTCCATAAGCCGATCAAGGGCGTGACGTCTACCTCGATCTCATGGATGAAACGAGGATCCGGGCCGTCGCCAACCTCTCCAAGTATTAGAACCAGACGAAAGCATGGTACGACCACAAAGTAAGGCAAAGCGAGTTGAAGCCAGGGCATCTCGTCCTTCGAGCGGTCGTCGCCCCCACCAAGCTGGGCAACAAGTGGGAAGGTCTGTACATTGTTGTCGGCTCTGAACAGCCAGGGTCGTACCATCTGGCTACTCTAGAAGGCGAAAACATGAAGCACACATGGCATGTGGAGCACCTGAAGCACTATTTTGCGTGATTTAATGTAACCCATATCGCTTTTTTATTCGTTGTACTTGATTCCTCAGTTTCAGTAATAAAATAAGCAAGAGCAAAAGGGTGCTCGACCGGTAAGACGTTTTACCGAAGTGGACGCACTACGGTACTAGGCGTAATCCCGGCAGATACGAAGGGTTCCAAGCTCGGGCTCGAAGCACCCCATCTCAGGGTTCTGAGCTCAGGCTCGAAGCACCCCATGTTCGGGTTCTGAGCTCTTGCTCAACGCGCCCTATATTTGGGTTCTGAGCCCCAGCTCGAAGCGCCCCACGTTCGGGTTCCGAGCTCCAGCTCGGCGCGCCCTATATTTGGGTTCCGAGCCCCAGCTCGAAGCACCACACATTCGGGTTCTGAGCTCCAGCTCGACGTGCCCTATATTCAGGTTCTGAGCTCTGGCTCGATGCACCCTATATTCGGGTTCCGAGCACCGGTTCGAAGCACCCCATATTCGAGTTCTGAGCTCCGTCTCGACACGCCCTATATTCGGGTTCCGGGCTCTTGTTGGATGCGCCCTATGTTCGGGTTCCAAGCTCTGGCTCGAAGCGCCCCGCGTTGAGGTCCCGAGCACCGGGTTCGAAGTGCCATATGCTAGGTGCTTTATGTTCGGTCGTAGGTCCTTACTCGTAGTGAATAAGTGTGGTGCTTCTAGCTCCCGATCCTAAGTTCTAACGCATTGCACCCAGCCGACAAAGTCGCCTACCCATAAGGAGGGACAAAGGGAGTAGACAGGGAAGGAATCGGGATCCAGCAGTGGCATGAACAAAGTTTTGTAGGATGCATAGTAGCAAGTGAACGATAGCTATTACAAGATCAAACTGGACAATCAAGCTACGAGAACTCATCGTCTAAGACAAGCAAAAACCAGAAGCCTTTCCGGTCTTGTAGGTTTCCCAGACCTCTTGTACTTTCCTCGGTCCGTGCTCTCGGAGCCGCACGAACGAACTGCTTCTTCTTCTTTTCTTCTGCTTCTTTTCCTCCTTCTAAGCCCAAAAAGCCGTATGTTCTTCTTGAAGCTGCGCCAACTGCGCAGGCCTTGGTCTCCAAACCCCTGTTCATTGAGACCGGTCTCTACGTTGGACCAATCCACTGGTTCGGGTGATGAGGATGGGGCACGTATCCCTTTCTCTTCTTCATTGATAAAACCCATGACCTCATTAAGAACTTCGGGGATAACGTGTCCGTTGTCATCCCGAGGAACGTTGAAGCACGTAGGCCAATTGGCCCTGAGGGCCTCAAAGATGGCCCATTGGTGCCGAAGGGCCTCGCCCCCGTCAAGTATCTTGACGTCGGCATCACAAGTATCGTAGACACCCTAAACAATTTCCAGAAAACAACTTTCCTTTATTAATGGATTATGAAAGTTTCTATTACAGGAGCTGTGATACGAAGGCCCTAGGGGAAACTACACCTTCAGGTCCAGAAGGGAAGCAGTAGGAGGAGGCTTGAAAGAAGGCTGAGGGAGGCTCGACTGAAGGGCTTCGACCATCCAAGCTTTGACCGCGTCCGGGTCCTCCGCCCTCCAAGTCGTCTGGAGAGCCTTCCAAGCTTGCGCGACCACCAGAGCCGGGGAAAGGAGACGCCCCCAAAGGTGAGACTAGAGGAGAGCTCAACGCCGAAGGAAATGCGCCTCCGGAGGCCTCTAGCTGATGAAGGACGCCGAGTGCAGCCACCCACACTGTTACCTCCCCGTATCTAGACACCGTGAAGCCTATCTGCCATACGGCAGCTTGAATAAACATCAGTCGGTGGCTAAGGGGCTCCCGGGAGACGTCGAAGGCTGCACATCCCGTGCCATAGAGCTCTAGGACCCTTCGAAGGGCCTCCACCATGTCGGCCGCAGTCTTCTCGCCCTGGACCAAAGCTTCGGCTATCACTTCATTCTGGGCCAGGTGATCAGTGATGGTTCGCTCAAGCTTGAGCCCTTGGATCTTCTGGATCTCCACGGTGGCCACCTTCGCTCGGAGCCCGTCGACTTCGGCGTCTTTGGTGTGGAGGCCCGCGATCTCCATTTCCAATGACCAGAGCCGGTCCACCTCGACCGCGTGGTCCCGGGAGATCCACTCGGCAGCGTCTGCACGCTCGCGGAGCCTCGACGCCTCGCGCTCGTGGTGGCTCCATTCGGTAGAGAGGGACACCAGCGACCCCTGTGCCAGTGCGACTACCTGCATGCAATAAAGCAAAGGGTAAGCCAGAAGCGAAGGGAGAGCTAGGTGCTCGGCTAGTGGCATTGGTAAGGTGTACCTAGCTTGCGGCGCTCTCGATAGCGAAGCCGAGGCCAGCGCCGTTCGCTCGGCCGAGCTCTAATATTAGCTCGTTGTCCCTCAGACCCAAGTAGTTTTCATGGAGGGGAGCGGTCTTCACCGTGAAACTCTGGTCACTTTCTAAGAAAGGAAACAGGAGGGGCACGCAGGCACGTGCACGTCGAGGGTCTGTAGGCGGGCGAACCTCAGTCTGCCGGGTGGCCCCATCTAAGGCTCTCCCGGAGTCCGCTTCATCGTCCAACCCGAGAGCTCCACCACGTTGATAGGGGCTTTGGCCCCCGTGCCAGCGGAGTCTCTAGGAGGCGCGTGTGGTGATGCCATGGCTTGAGTAGAGGTGCCTGGCCAGGAGCAAGGTAAATCAACAGGTAACAACATAAGTAAGAATGCCTAGGTAGGAGGCCAGCGCGAAGTTTCGTAGCTTTTTTCCCGGTCTTGGGTGGAGGTTCCAAAGACTGAGCATCTGCAGGGGTGCGGGGCCAAAAGAAAAAGTCATCCATCAAGTTCACCCGGGAGCCGGCTAACGCCATGGCTAACTCAGCCGCAACGTTGGCACTCCCCTCAACGTCTCCTAGGGGATCGGCTAACCCCCCTAGGTCCAGGCTGTCCGCCTCTTGACTTCCGCGAGAGCTGGCAGAGACCCCCTCCGACACCGGGCATTGGGGAGAGGTAGGACGTGGAACCTCGCCACCATCGCCATCGCCGGAAGCTGGCCGACTCGGCCGGGATGTGTTGGGGTTCGGCAGGGCATCGTCCGGCTCTGTTTTCGTCTCCCAGCTGGAGGATTCCTCTTCTGAGCTGGAGACGAAGGAGTGTATTGTAGAGAGCTACTTAGGGCCCTTCATAATCTTCTTCCTGTTCGGAGGGTGCTTCGACGACTCCCCCACATCGGGATCCGCCGCCTTCTTCTTCGAAGCCGGACCCAAGTCGTCTGCTTCTAGGAGGTGTGGAGGATTCCTCTTCGAAGCCGGACCCAGGCCCTCCTTCTTCTTCAGCTGGTAGCACGCCTCGTGCATCTGTGCGAAGATCTCAATCCGGCCCTCACAACCCTCCGCCTGCATAGCCCACTTGAAGATGGAGAGGTGGGCCACTGCATTCGGGGACAACTGTGGCAGCTTAGGGTGGAAGGCGTGGAGGACCCCCGCCAGGAGCTCCGAGGCTGAGAATCTGAGCCCGGCGTCGAAGAATGCTACGAAGACGATGACCTCCCCCTCGCGCGGTTCTGCGACGGTCTCCATGCCAGGTCTCCTGACCTCCACGCCGAGGCCAAAGTGGTGTCGAGTCACAAGCACAATGGATTTGTCTGTGCAGGCCGACTTCTCCAGCTCTAGAGTCCGCTCCCAGAATCTTTCCAATGTCGGGCAGAGCTCTCGAGGGTCGAGGGTCTCCTCCGAGCTGGGAGCCATCGCTGCTTCCGTAGCCACTTGGCACTGTAGGAACCTGGGGTCGACCGCTGTCGTGGGTACTCTTCCTCCCGACATGTTTGACGGCGATGGCGGAAGAAAGGCGGGTGAAAGTCGGTGGAGAAAAGACAGCAGTCGGGCGCGGGTGTGAGCGTAGTTGGCAGAATGGGGGAAGGTGGCAGGCCGTAGCCAATAAGGAGGATTTATATGCACGTGATGGTGCCGGGCTCATTCAATTACCCGTCTGTCCACATTCCCTCATGCGCTGGCATGCATCGGGCACACGGGAGTTGCATTAAAGTCCGGTTGGTCCAACTCCTCCCACGTGCCGGTGCGCAACGTCACGCAAGAGTCGCATTGAAGCCACTGGTCCAAGTCTTCCACTGCGTCAGCATGCATCGAGCATGCGGAAGCCGCATTAAAGCCACCCTCGGACTCAACGCCTCGAGTCGGCCCCACAGCATTTGGAGGAAATGGCCTGTTCACTGTGACCATCCAAGCTTCACTGTATCTCGGTGTTCCCTCAATCGGAGCCTCGCGGTGAGTTGATCTCCGGCACGATTACCCATCGAGACTATCTTTAGCGCTTCATTCCATTTCCTTTGCGCAGGACTGTCGGACGGAAAAAAGCGAGGGGCTACTGTTGGGGGAGATAATCCCGATGGATCCTGAGAGCACGAGGGATGTGGAGTCATGTTCGAAGGAGGGACTCCGCAGGCTGGCGACTGGCAAAGACGTTGGCCCCAAAGCGATTCAGTACGAAGGCCGAATGCCCCCCTCCGGAGGCATTTGGAGGGAGTCGTCCGGAGTCCACCTCGACTTAGGACCCGAAGTTTGGAGGCCCATGGTTGATGACCCGAGCCCGCAGAGCCGACCGGAGGCTGGAGGCGTGTCCTCAAAAGGGGGGTGGTAGGGGGGTGGAGTTGCTAGGCAATCAGATCACACAAAATAATCCAATTAGCCGAAAGAAATATATTGAACAGTACAAACCAGCAAACCGAGCGAAGCCCGATTGTTCGAACTGTGCTGCGAAGGGGGTCGCCGAAGTATACATTCGGCGTCTGATGCAATGTGTCCCGTCGAAGGGTACCTTCAGCATTTGGACTGATCTGGCCGAAGATGAACTCCGAATAGATCTAGACACGAAAATCACCTCTGAACAGCGAAGTTCAGTGCGATGTCTCCGATACAGTATGATGCAGAATAATGATTTAGATGCAACGCGCGAATGCTGCTTCGTTCGGAGCGGATTACGAGCGTGGCGAAGCCTATCGTGACGAAGCGTACTGGCGGAGCGTGTTGACGTGCAGTCGAAGCAGGGATCTTGCCGAAGGTTGTTCTGGCAACCTCCGAAACTGATCTCTCAGCTCCGAAAACCTCTGGTGGAGTAGCTCCGAACGTACGTAACCTGCAACAGAGAAGATTCGAAGTACCAATTCAGCCCAAGGACCGAATTCTGCTAAGTGTTGCACTAGTGGTGAATGTAGAAATCTAGTACGCAGATTAGCGGATACTTCATAGGCGAAGTAACAAGGTGATAACAATCTATTACGTAGATTAACAGATACTCCACAGGCGAATTAACAAGGCGATAGCAATCTATTACAGAGATTAACGGATACTTCACAAGCGAAGTAACAAGGATTAGCACTATTCCGAAGTGGACGTCGGAGGGCTTCCAGGCAAACCCACGAAGAGTACAGAAAAGTAAAGATAAAGTAAATGCTATGCAAAGCTAGGGCTTTGTGGTTGATTTTGTTGGGGGGCTCTGAACAGGCTTCGCCCCTATATTTATAGGGGCTAGACTTCTAATCTCTAAATATAATCTGCTATGACTCGGCTGAATCATGTGTAGAGATAAACACTTAGCCAAAATCGGATCTAACTATATATCTACCAGAAGTGGGCCTTCGGCCAGGCCCGCCGAAGCCTGCTCCTCGGGTCAAAGCTTCGGCGGAGTGGTCCTCCGAAGGCCTCCTGGCCAAATGCTGTGGGCTGGCTGGAAGCTTCCGAAGCACGTAGCCCAATGGTCCTTCAGCCCTGTAGGGCTTCGGCCTGACCCGGAACATGTGTATTTTTGGCCCAAATTACCAAAATGTATATTTTGACAATCTTAATCATTGATGCCATTTTTTGCTATCAACACATGCCCCAGCCTTTTAGTGAACTAAGTGAACTAATAGCACAATGGGCTAAAGGCGATACCTTTCATATTGGCCTTTCGACATCTTTTAAGCTATTTGCCACACATGGGAAATACCGTTTCAAGTATCTACCATTCAAAGCTCTTCAAAACCGCTCTCCCTACAGAGATTCTAACACATATGCATTGCTAGGAGCGATTTCGGCAATTTTGAAAGGGCCTTCCCAACTATGCGACCATTTACCAAATTTGGGACTATTAGAGCCTTATGGTAAAATCGTCTTCCAAACTGAGTCACCCACTTGAAACGATTTTGGTTTAACCTTCTTATTCTAGGCTTTAGCTACTCTCCTCTTGTGTATTTCTATGGCTTCTAAAGCCCTCAATATCTTATCGGTCACTTCTTCTAGATTGTCTTTCAAAAGAGTTTCATACTCGTCGACCGACAAGCCATCTTGCTTTAACACTCTTAAAGTGCAAAGATCTACTCCTACAGGTAGAACGACTTCTTGTCCATACACCAACTCATATGGACTAACTTTGGTAGCACCGTGTTTTGCAATTCTACAAGCCCATAGTGCCTCGGAGAGCACTTCATGCCACCTTTTAGGGAATTCTTCAATTTTCTTCCTAATGAGCTTAATCATGGTTTTATTACTACACTCGGCCTGACCATTGGTCTGAGCATAGTAGGGCGAAGATTTTATCAACATAATACCATAATATTTGGCAAAGTCCCTCACTTCTTTAGAAACAAATGAACTACCCTGATCTGTAGTGAGAATTTGAGGAATACCAAATCTATGTATAATGTGTTTCAAGATAAAGTCAAGTACCTCGGTGTTAGTCATGTTCTTGAGAGGTACGACCTCGGTCCACTTGGTGAAGTAATCCATCACCGTCAGCACGAACCGATGCCCCTTTGAGGAAGGAGGGTGAATTTGGCGGATGAAGTCTAAACCCCAACCTCGGAACGGCCATGGCTTGACAATAGGGTTAAGTAGCGAAGAATGAGATAATTGAATATTGCCAAACTTCTAACATGCTTCACACCCTCTATAATACTTAAAACAATCCTCAGTGATAGACGGCCAGTATAAACCCGCTCTTTTGAGCATCCAACTCATTTTCTAGGCCAATGATGAGTGCCACAAAGGCCTTCATGGACTTCTCCCGTAGCGACATGGGATCGTTCGTGGTCTAAACAATTTAAAAGTACTCCGTCAATGGTTCGATGATACAGTGTGTCATCTAGCAATACAAATTTAAACCCTTGCCGCCAAACTTACCGATCAACCCTATTGATAGGGTGTCTCAAATACTAGACGATTGGAGTTCTCCAATCGCCCTTATGGGCTGGAGTGGGCGTGCGGAGCGCATCAGACCAAAGCCCCCTGCCGGAGGGTCTGGGCTTCCAGAAGCCCTCACTGTCCCGAGGACATCGTCTTGCGGGCTCCGGTGTGCCAGACCCTTCGGTGGGCGGAGTACTCCGGTCCTGGGACCTCAGCGCGCGGTAGTCTCCGGCAGCCGGAGGGGTCTGATTCGGAGGTTGCGCCTGTCCGAAGTCAATGGCTTTGGCAGTGAGACCAAACATCGGCTTCTCCCGTATAGAAAATTTTCCTCTCCTGACTTTGTAACCAGATGCTTGTTGAGCCAAATCATTTTTAACTGAATTGGCCTCTCTTGACACATGAGAAATTTTCAAGTCGTCAAAAGTAGCAACTATGTCCAGGCACTTATCCAAGTAGCTGTTTAGCAAACCGTTAAAACATTGAGCACTCTTGGCCACTTGTTGTACTAATAACAGGGAATCACCATGCGCATGAACATGTTTAACACCCATGGATTCTAACAATTCAAGTCCTAGTAGTAAAGCCTCGTATTCAGCTTGGTTCTTGGTAGGGGGAAATTCTAAATGAGCCGAGGTTTCAAAGTGCGCTCCGCTAGGTGATATGAGCACCACTCCAATACCTTGGCCATTTTTGCAAGCTGAACCATCAAAGTAAAGTTTCCACGGCATTACCTCAATCAAAGCAACATCATCGCTCCAACGGACGTCTATGTGGTGATCAACTATAAAGTTGGCTACGATTTGGCCTTTCATAGCTCTTAGGGGTTCATAAGCCAAATCATATTCAATCAAAGCGTAAGCCCACTTTCTTATTCTTCCACATAGAATTGGCTTTTGCAACATGTGTTTTATAACATCGGTTTGGTAAACGACGACACATGTAGTAGGGAGAAGATAGTGGCACAACTTGGTACACGCGTAGTAAAGTGATAAACACAAACATTCCAAAACCGCATACCTGGCCTCGGCGTCCAGCAGGCGGCGGCTCAAGAATGTGATGATGTACTCTTTTCTCTATACCTCCTAGGTTAGCACAGCCCCGATCATGCTATTTTCAACAGCGATGTACAGCCGAAACGGAATTCCGGCTTTGGGTGCTCTCATCACGGGTGGCGATGACAAGCACTCCTTGATTTTCTAAAAGGCGCTTTGCTGGCTTGCCCTCAAGTGAACTCGGCCTCGTTTTTTAGCCGGAGTATGGGGACAACGGCGTCAATCTTGCCAGACAAGTTAGATATAAAGCGACGCAAATAATTCATCTTGCCTAGCAACTTTTGCACATCTTTTTTGCATGTCGGCGCCATAACGTTTCTAATTTTCTCAAGGATCTTACGATCAATCTCTATGCCTCTTTCATGAATCATGAAACCTAATAACTTACCCGCCGACATGCCAAAAGCACATTTGAGTGGGTTCATTTTTAAACCATACTGCCGCATCCTATAAAAAGCAACTTTCAAATTGGCTAAATGGTTTCCCATAGCGTCTGATTTGACTACGACATCATCAATGTAAACTTCTAACATAACTCCTAGCAAGTCATGAAAGATCAAGTTCATAGCACCCTAATACGTGGTGCCAGCATTTTTCAAACCTAAAGTCATAACGACCCACTCGAATAAACCGACAAAACCAGGGCATCAAAAGGCAGTATTGTAGATGTCCTCTTCGGCAATAAAGATTTGATTATAACCAACATTGCCATCAAGAAAACTTAGTACCTTGTGTCGTGAAGCATCGTTGATTGGCATGTCGGCTATCGGCATCGGATACTCGTCCTTCGGAGTGGACTTGTTCAGATCCCTGAAATTAATACATACTCGTATCTTGCCGCTCCCTTTCTTCTCTACAGGCACAGTGTTAGCGACCCATTTTGCATACCTGCATGGCCTAATAAATTTAGCTTTGAGCAGTCGCTCTACTTCTTCTTTAACTCAGTCATAGACGGCCGAGTTAAGGCGACGAGGTGGCTGTTTATAAGGCCTAAATCCGGATTTGATAGGTAGCCGATGCTCTACGAGCTCGCGTCTTAGTCCCGACATCTCACTATACTACCATGTGAAACAATCGACATATGACCGAAACAACTTTATTACTTTGACCTTTTTATCAGGCTGTAAATGTTGGTTTACAAAAGTCGGCCTCGGGATGCTACCATCACCTATGTCAACTTCTTCTAAGGGATCGGCCGACGCAAAACCATGTCCTAATTTCTATACTTCGCTAAAGTCCTCGATGGCCTCGGCAATACCATCTTTAGTATACCGATACTGCTCTACATGAGACTTTAGCCAATCTAGATTACTCTTGCTAGACATGACTACTAAAATAAAAACAGTCGTGCTACACCAGCCGACTTTACAGACACTAGTACAAAACGTCCTCCGGACACGCTAACAAAATCGTAATCTGAAAGATCTCTACCTGTCAAACACTCTACCTTGTTGTGAACGTCGTCAACTGACACATCGGCCAATGCCACTTGGGCCGAATTGTCTACGGGAATGACTTCTACTTCATAGCTGTTGTAGCAATTGTGTTAGCTGGTGTATAAAATGAACCTCGAGGGGTTCTCTCAAAGGGAGAAAAGATTTATACTAGTTCGGACCTCCCCTAAGGGATAATAACCCTACGTCCAGTTTGTGGTGGATTTGGCATAGTATGCCTCGGTGAAGTCTAGTGAATTTCGGGGCTCTCATGGCCTCGGAGAAGCTAACTATTACAAGGGCTTGGCCCTGCTTTTATAGGCACACAGGCCAAAGGAAAAGACCAAAATGCCCTATATAAATCATAGGCTCATAGGGTCAAAAAAGGGAAAAGGAGCTAGCTACTGTACAAAGTGCTTTACAGCTTTACAGACGTGTCAGACAAACCTCACTTCTTGACTAGCTAAATGACATACTAGGGGCAGAGGGCCCCTGGTATGACTTCTACACTGTAGCGAGGAACAGATATTTCTTGGCTTTCGAGTAGGGGTCGGAGCTCTTCAGGCGGAGGCCTCACGGAAGGCTTCTAAGGACACTCCGAAGTGGGATTCGAAGTATACTCCGGATTGGACTCCAAACTGGGTTCTCAGAGACTTAGCTTCGAATCAGCTAGAATGGGTCTAGAGACTGGCTTTGAGGAGCTCCGAAAGGAGCTCGAATGTTAACTCCAAACAGAGGTCGAAGGTTAACTCCGAAGTTAGCCCGGAGGATAACTCTGAAACTAGCATGAGACTTAGCTTCTGGCAAACTTCAAAGAGATCTTGGAGGCTTTGCTCCGAAGGACTCCAAAAGGGGTTCGGAGGCTTTGCTCCAGAGGGCTCCGGAAAGAACCTTGAGACTTACAAAACACATCACCAGGCAGGAACATGCTTCGACAATGTTGGGCTCCGGGCCAAAGGCTGTCGAAGGCTGACGTCATTTGGCCCATGTTAAGGGAAAACTTATTCCCCCAACAGTAGCCCCTCACTTGCAGGCCTTCGGGACGAAGGGGTGTGTGCGCCCTTGGGACAAATGACAGTAAAAATTGCAACTTTAGAGAAAACAGGCCTTCGGAGCTTGGACCGAAGGCGGCTTCGATTTGCGCAGGTAATAATTGCTTGCGTCAGCTGTCAGAACTACCTCGGGGAGATCAATTGACTTCGCAACGGCTATAAAATTGACCGTTACAGTGTGCCGATTCACTTCAGCTTCGCAGGAGGCCCACCTGTTAGTGGCTTCGGTAGGGGAACCATCGGGATTTTTACCGCCTATAAATAGGGGTTTACTGCACACAGCTTTGACACACCTTTCATTTGCTTTCTTCTCAACGCCTTGCATCCTTCGCTCTCTTCTCATCCTTCCTAGCTTCGCGCGGAGCCCACCTCACAAGCTTTAGCACCCTTCGCGCTAAAGCTCCACAAAAATGCCGAAGAAAGTTGCTTCGAAGGCTTTGGCCTTGGGCTCGAGCTCGAGCTCCGCCCAAGCACAGGCGGCGGCCGCAGCAGCAGTGAATCCTACAACGAGGTGGTTGGGGCCGAAGGACCTTCGGTCTCCTTCAGATAAGTTCGAGAAAACCTTGGAGTTGAGAGCCTCAATCTCGACAGAGGAGTATGTCTGAAGGGCCTGCACGGGGAAGATCTCACCGAAGATCTAGCTTCGAGTGCCGGAGAAGCTGGAGGCCATACCGAGGCCTCGGGATGATGAAGTGGTGCTGTTCGAGGCCTTCTTCGAAGTCGGCCTCGGATTGCCAGCTGTGGGGATGCTGGGCGAAGTATTGAAGGCTTATAACCTCGAGCTTCCTCAACTATCGCCCAACGCCGTGGCAAGGCTAGCGGTGTTTGAATGGGCCATGAGGGCCGAAGGCTGCGAGGGTCGCGCTGACGTCTTCATAGCCCTTAACAATGCCAACTGCCAGCTGAAGCCGAGGGAGGGTGCAGACCACGTCAATAGGGCTTTGGCCTTCGGAACTGCCAACTTCCAGCTTTAGAGGGAGTATCAGGATGCCTTCCCAGCGAGGGCTGCCAATAGCAAATGGTACTTGAGGTGGGATCAAGAGTGGTTCTACGCCTCCGTTTTCGTGAACTCTCCCCTTCGAAGTACCAATGCGCTTATCTCTTACTGGTGCAAAGGCATGGTGAAGACGAGCCCTAACACCCTTCGCTCAAGGATCCTGCTCCTTCGGAAGGTGGCTACGAAGATGAGCATGAGGGACCTCGCGGAGGAGTTTATCACCCTCTGGCTCAGCCCCCCTGCGCACTATTGGCTAGAGGGCCTCTTCCAACCTTTGGGCCGAGGGGGGCTAAACGAGGTGGTAACAGAGCGCCTTGGTAAGACTTCGAAGCCTTTCCACTTTCATACTTCGCCAAATAACTTTATCCTGACTTGGAAACTTGATGAAGCCGCTCTTGAAGTGAGGACTCCGGAGGAGGCCATCATGGCAGCGGAGCGTGTTGTCGGAGCCCCGACACCTAAGGAGCAGGCCCAACAGCTTTCTCTGGTGAGAAGTTGGGAGAACTGGAACAGAGTGTGGACCCTGCTCGGCGTCGAGGGGCTCTAGGCTCTGCCAGACTTCTCCAATCTAGTACCTTCAACAACCGGCTCCAAGAGGAAGAGGGGGGATGACGACGAGCCTGAAGTTTCGAGGGTTCGGTGGGAGGTCCCCCCAACCGAAGCCCCAACTACGGAGGAGGCAACGGTCACGAATCCTCAAACAGAAGCGGAGCTAGAAGGGGCTCCGGCAGCATCTACCGAGGTGGTAGCGAAGACCTCGATGGCGATGACTTCGGGCATGGAGGTTGAAGCGCCACCATCACAGCAAAAGGATTGGGGGGCACACATCGACCCCTCTACCTTCGAAGACATCTCTGACAAAGGTAAACACTTTAAACATACTTCTCTTTTATATGTGGATATTGATGAACTTTTTGCAGAAGAGGATGCTAGTGCGAGGCCCACCACGCCAAAGCCAGCGGAGGCCTCCAGCAGCAGCAGCAGTAGTTCAGAGTCCGACAGCTCCTCGTCTGAAGAAGATGGAGGCAACGGTCACGACGAAGGGGACCCCCGAGACGACGAGCACATCGAGGTGGTGGATCGAAGCCCGGCTCCGCCGAAGCCCGTGCGGGAGGTAGAGGTGGAGGAAATTGTCTGGCCTCTGCAGCCGAAGGGGCCGTGATGGAGGCGGCCATCCATGACTTCCGTGAGGGCTGCACGGCTACGGAGGCAGGAGGCTTGGTGGCTCAACTCAGCCGCTCGAGCCCCATGGACCTCTTCATCAATGCAAACGAAGCCCTCATCCAGGTTAGCGAAGTCCTATGCAGTCTTCGAGTCATACTTTGGTCTTCGATCAACACTTATGATTTTCTTGAACTCATTCAGGCCTTCACACTAAACGCTGCAGCGTCAACCTCTGCGGACAGGCAGATGACGGGCTTGGCGGAGGACAGGGACACCCTCCGACGCGAAGTCTCGGTGGAAGACGAGAAGCGAAGGCGGGCTGAAGCCTCAGCCGAGGCGGCGAGGGCCGAGGCTGACAAGGCAAGGGAAGCCTTGGCCTCGTAGACCGACAGGCTCCAATCGGATCTTCGAGCTGTGAAGGATGTCGGGGCTCAGTTGGCAGAGGAGAACTCCAAGCTTCGCCAAGCCAGCCACTGCCTTGAAAACTTCGTTGTTGCCAACGTTGACGAAGCCACTCTGAGCTTGACTGAGGTCCTCGAACAAATAGGGATCGAGTGTCGGGCTCCATACTTCGGCAGTTAGGACCCAATTGGAGATCGCGTCGATTTTTTGAAGGTGGTGGCTACGACGACGGAGCAATCTTTGAAGGGCTTCGCCTTGATGGCCGGCCAAGTGGCGGGTCAAGGGGTGTTTCAAATGCTTCACGACGCGGGGTGCAACCACCTCGAAGCAGCGACCTCAGTGACTCTGGTGGCCTTCGGAGGCCAAGACCTTGTGACACCTCCGGCAGACGTCCGCGGATCTTGGCGCCGCCTTCAGGAGACTTGGAAAGCTCAAGGCTGCGAAGCCGTCCTCGAACTCCAGAAGGCCATCCGCCTTCGCTGAGCAAGGGCACTGGCCTTGCCAGCATAGCCTTCGACGTCGGCATCTCCGCCTCCGAAGGTGTAGATCTCCTTAGGCTCCTTGTAATTCTTAGTTGTAGGCTTGTAAAAACTTATCAGTTTATTAATATAAATGTGGGGGTACTTTATACCTGCCCAGGCTCATCCTTCGAATGTTGACCTCAAAGTACTTGAGGACTCTGATGAACTTCGCCAATTATGGGTGGTCCTTGAGGTAGCTAGGTCTGAAGGCCCCCCTCGGTTTAAACTTCCGAGGGGGCCTAACGGCGAAGCCATCCCCGAAGTAGCACAGGAGCTACTGGCTACTATGAAGACGGAGCTCCTTCGGAGTTCTTCCTCCTAACCAGACCAAAGCTGCTTCGTAGTAGACTCACGTAGCGAGGGGGTACAACCTTCGCGAACGGCCTTGGCAGGTGATGAAGCCTTAGACTTTTCTACCTTCGACACAGCACCACCTACCTCGCATACTTGGACAAACCTGCAAAGTGGAAGACGAGGTCTACGGGCTTCGGGGCATGGACGAAACAGACGTGGAAGAGCAGGCTCCGAAGAGGCTTCGTCCAGCAGAGTGGGCCCTGGCCAAAAGAAGGGCAAGCGAGGGTTGGGGCCTCGAGCTCGCTTTTTCTTAGGCTTAGATACATATTACTCGTAATTTTGTTTTCGAAGTGTATTTGTAACATACTTCTCAATTATCATTCAATGAACGAGATTTGTTTTATTTGCATACTTCGTCTACATGCTTCGCATGATTTGATTGTTTCGAACATTTTAGCTTGTCACGCTCATACTGCGCATTTCATTCGCACACTTCACATACATACTTCCCCCTTGCTCATGGCAGCTAGGGACTTAGTCATTGCTGGTGTGGGCAATTAAAAATGCGAAGGGGTGCGCCTTTTTGGCGGCTTCAGATGCTTATATCGCATCGAGCGAAGGCCTCTTTTGGGCTTCAAACACATTAATTTGGAGCGAAGAAAGGCTTCAGCGTAGCCAAATTAAGCGAAGCATGCTTCGGCATGATTGGATTTGGATGTTGTGCGTGAGCGAAGCTCCAAAACGCACTTAGATTTTAAGCGAAGCATGACTTTGAGATGGTTAATTTTTAGATTAGATGACGTCACGCGAAGCGAGGCCTCGGTGTGTGTTCAGATAACGAAGCAAGGCTTCTTGAGATTGATCCTGTAGTGAATGAAAAGGATATTTGGTGTGGATTCACCGAACTTGTGATAGGTTGAGCCACCTTCGACTCAGGATCACCTACGACCCTGGGCCACCTTCGACCCGGGGATGCATCAGGCCGGAGCCTGGAATCCCGGACTTGCCGAGCCGTTGCTCGGAAGTCTCAAAGCCCACTGCTACGGGATCGGAGGCGCTGTGTAGCCTTCGGAGGGGTGCTCCGAATTTTGTAAAGCGAAGCAAGGCTTCGAATTTTAAATAAGGCGAAGCAAGGATTCAAATTTTTGATAAGGCGAAGCAAGGCTTCGAATTTTTAAAAGGAAACAAGGCTTCGATTTCAAAACGCGAAGCATAGCTTTGGTTTTAAAACACGAAGCGAGGCTTCGACTTTTAACAAGATGGAGCAAAAGTTTGCTTTAAAGGCGAAGCAAGGCTTCGACATTAAGGCGAAGCATGGCTTCGATTTTATATCAATGTAATTGCTTAGAGTTGCCCAAGATGGTTGTGGCTTGGTGCCAGGTGACACTGCCTGGTTCTTAACAACTCTAGCCGAAGTAGTACTGCCCACCTCGGCCTCGTACACTCTGTATTCGGGAGAGCCTTCGCTCTAGACCCCGGCAATCGGACCGGCCTCGTTCAGCAGATTGGACCGGGTTTCGGCATGCGCTTCGGCCGAAGTAGGGGACTTACCTCCGTCAGACTTCGGCAAAGGGGCCTTTGGGATTGGGACTTCCTGAGACCCAATTCTGATAGTCGTCGTCGTCGAGCATGTTGTCCTCGTCATCGCTGGACTATTGGCCGGGTTGGTTACCTCAACCGGCTTCTCTCACCATACCTGCTTCATGGCTGGCCGAGGGCGGATTTCTTCAAAGATAGCATCGCGCTTGGCCTCAGCTACCTTCTCGCGCATCTCATGTGCCCGCAGCCTTTGTAAGCGTCGCTTCTGTGATTTGGACATGCCTGGAGGAGCCCAAGATGGTTCCGGCTTGGTACCTGGAGCTACTGTTCGACTCTTGTTAATTCTGGCCGAAGTGTGCACTTCGGCCTCGGGCACCCTGTGTTCGAATGGGGCTTCGCTGCGAACCCTATCGAACGGATCGGCCTCATTCGGCCGATCAAACCAAGCTTCGGCGCGGAGCCCGGCCGAAGCATGCGGCTTACCTCCGTCAGCCCTCGGCGACAAAGTTTTCGGGATTGGGACTTCCTGAGACCCAACTCTGATAGTTATGGCTTCGGACTTCCTGCCTTCGGCCTCCGCGTGCTCACACTCTTCAGCTTCGCTCTACAGGGTCCGATTCGGAGGTACCATAGACAGTCTGTGGATGATGCCTCCCTCCGCTGCGTCTGTTTACTCCTGCTATCCATAATACTCCGAAGGGAAGTAAGGCGTAGTGTTAGGCTGTGGAGGGTACTCCGACCCAGATACGTACGGAGCCCATGGGGTTCCCGCCCAATCATACGGTGGAGGCATCGGCGGTTCTAGTGGACTTGGCCACTACGAGCCGAACCCATCACCTAGAAGGGGGTTTGGCCAAGTCGAAGGTGTTTCCGACCACACCAGCGAAGGATCCTACTAGGCCGGAGGTATGTTCGGCCAGTGCGGGCCGAAGCCTCCCATCGGAGAAGTCCAGTGCGGTGCAGGGTTCGGCCATTGGGGGGCGAAGTTGTTGCATGGCGGACCCGACCACTGGGGTTCGAAGCTGTCGTATGGGGTGTTCGGCCAGTGTGGCTCTGAACCACCGTATGGAGCATCAGGCCACCGTGAACCGAAACCTTCGCGCGGAGGGTTCGCGGGCTTCGGTTCGAAGCTACCCTTCGAGGGTCTTGGACACTTCGGCTATTTTAGCTTGGCGTGCGGACCTGCCTCTTTGGCCCTCCTCTGATGCTTGTTCAACAACATGTTATATGTCACCTTCGGCCTTTTGCGAGCCTTAGACGAAGGGGTATTGATGTTCTGTTTCCACACTCCTACCTCAGGGTTCATTGGTACGAGTGTCCGAGTGCGCGGTTCTCCAACAATTACATCTTTCCCTTTAGCAGATTCAGCCTGTTCTAGCTGATTCAATACCTTCTTTTCGCCGAGGTCGACGGTGTTGACTGGAAAAAGATCTTTATCCAGCTTCATCTTAGGATCATGGTCTATCTTCAATCGTCCTTCTTCTATGGCCGATTGTATCTGCCGTCGAAAAACATTGCAATCGTTAGTATTATGAGAAAGTCAAATATTTTATCACACTGAGTTACATCAAATGAGTACTTGACCTCATTGAATCGATTCTTTGTTGGGGAAGGTCGTAACTCAGAGCAGGTGACGGGTTTATTCTTAGTGTTCCAGACCCATTCGGCTGTGTACATGTCGGCCGAATCCTCCTCCTCTGACTCCTCCTCATCGGAGCGTTCCATGATGTGGATTTCGGCCCTAGGATTGCTAATCGTCTTAATAAATTTCTTATCTTTGGCTCGGCCTTCTTGGACCAGAACCTGCTACAGAACTTGCCTAACTTCTAAAAAGTTTTGGTTATCCAACCTTTCTTTAAGCTCGGAATGTAACCCATTAAAAGCTAATTCCGCCAAGTCCCTTTATGAAATATTAAGACTAAAACATCGGTTTCTAGTATCCCTAAAACGCTTGATATACTCGGAGGCGCTCACTAGATTTTTGTTTAACCGATGTCAAATGTGAAAGCCTAAGTTCTATTTCACTTGTGTAGAAATAATCATGGAATTTTCTTTCTAAATCGTCCCACGTGTGGATGGAGTTCGGCGGTAGCACCGAAAACTAAGTAAAAGCAGTGCCGAATAGCGAGAGAGAAAATAGTCTGACCTTTAGGGCATCTATCCCGCTAACCTCTCCACACTGTGTGTTGGAACGACGGATCAGACCAGTAGTTTTCTTTAGTGAGAACGAGGGTAGTGTATTCAATTCACCTTGAGCCCGTCCCTTGCAACTACAGCTGAGGGGTATTTATAAGGCGCCCCGTCCAGAGGGCCAAGCGCATCTAGACCGCCAACGGCCACACGGTCAACCGCCGGTCGCTAGTACAGACAAAACGCACTACACATAGTACAGACAGGAAGATTCGACTCTGACAGCGTATCAGCCGTGTCGGGCGCTGCCCACGCTGCCCGACACGGTTCACAGGATCGCGATCCTGTCCCCCCGCGTACTTGTCCAGTCCTTTTCCCGCCAACACTCCCCCTCGGTTTGCTACTGCGGGCCGAGGGAGGGCCTCCGGCGTCCTTTTGCCGGAGGGCGGCCTCCGACATCCTTCTCCCGGAGGGTGGCCTCCGGTATCCTTCCGCTGGAGGGCGGCCTCCGACATCCGTCTCCCGGAGGGTGGCCTCCGGCATCCTTCCTCTAGAGGGTGGCCTCCGGCATCCTTCTCCCGGAGGGTGGCCTCCGGCATCCTTCTCCCGGAAGGTGGCCTCCGGTGCTAGGTTTCGGACCCCCTAGTTGTGGGCCCCCTTCAGCCGTCGGGATTATCTCCCCCAACAGTAGCCCCTCGCTTCTTTCCTCTCGGGAGCCCTGCATTAAGAGAAGGTGGAAGCGCACATGATAATTATGGTAACTTTCATAAGGACGTAACTTACATTGGGGTGCCGTGACTGGGCCTGGAGGTTGATGACCGCTTCGAATCCTTTCTGCGATGGGTCAAGAGGGGTTTGACCGGGCTCACGGGTTGCACGCACACCATGACCGGGGGCCTCTGGCCCCGAGGAGGCGGAAAGTCGCCGCCGGAAGCAGTTAATGCGTGTGCAAACGGCATCGGGGAGGCGAGCCGCCAGGGAGCCGCCGTGCCTCGATGGGCCGGTTTGGCCTTAAATGCAGTGCCATGCATCCGCCGCGTTCACATGCCGATCGAATCGGAAGAGGGACCGAAGGCCTTGCGCTTAAATATAACTCGCCGCGTGGCCTGCTCTCCCTTCTTCACCTTGCAGCGCCCGCTCTAGCCACTACAGCGAGGGTGCTTCGAGCCGGAGCTCGGAACCCGGTAGCGAGGGTGCTTCGAGCCGAAGCTCGGAACCCGGTAGCGAGGGTGCGTCGAGCCGGAGCTCAGAACCCGATTGCGAGGGTGCTTCGAGCCGGAGCTCGGAACCCGATAGCGAGGGTGCGTCGAGCCGGAGCTCGGAACCCGATAGCGAGGGTGCGTCGAGCTGGAGCTCGGAACCTGATTGCGAGGGTGCGTCGAGCCGGAGCTCGGAACCCGATTGCGAGGGTGCTTCGAGCCGGAGCTCGGAACCCGATAGCGAGGGTGCGTCGAGCCGGAGCTCGGAACCCGATAGCGAGGGTGCGTCGAGCCAGAGCTCGGAACCCGATTGCCTCGGTGAAACGAAATTCTTAGAGCCGTTGCGTGTTTCGTTCTGGGCGAAAACACTTGTCTTGTGATTTTATTACGCAATTTGGATACAAAAGCAGGCGCTATCGGCCGCTAGCGGAATACACTGACGAGACTACGGAAAGTAATGCTTCAGGTGCTCCGCGTGCCAAGTATGCTTCAGCTCCTCGCCTTCTAGGGTGGCGAGCCGGTAGGAGCCCGGTCGCCCGGACCGTGTTACAATGTACGGTCCTTCCCATTTGTTGCCCAACTTGGTGGGAGTGACCACTGTGTGAAGGACGAGGTGGCCCGGTTGGAACTCGTTGCGCTTGACCTTGGGGTCGTACCATGCCTTGGTCTCCTTCTAATACTGGGAGAGGTTGGCGACGGCTCGGAGTCGTGTCTCTTCGGCCAGGTCGAGGGAGACGGTGCGCTCGTCATTGGCCTCGGGCGCTGTGACGCGTAGCGAACCGGCTCGGAGCTTTGTTGGGGTCATTGCTTCGTCGCCGAACAAGAGGCGGAATGGAGTGAAGCCGGTGACCCGGGAAGTGGTTGTCTGGATGGACCACAAGATCTTCGGCAGCTCGTCGGGCCATAACCCTTTGGCTAAGCCAACGATGCGTTTATTGAGGCCTGAGAGGATGTGCCCATTAGATCGCTCCACGGCCCCGTTAGACTGGGGATGCCGCACGGCGGCGAAGCAGAGTTGGACTCCCAACTCGTCGCAGAATGCTCGGAAAGCCCCAGCATCGAAATGCGTTCCGTTGTCCAATGTCAGCTGCCTAGATACTCTGAAACGACACACGATGTTCTGCCAGAAGAATTTCTGGACGCTTCGGGATGTGATGGAGGTCAGTGGCTCCGCCTCGACCCACTTTGAAAAATACTCAACGGCGACAACAGCAAAGCGCAGGTTACCTTTCGCTCTGGGGAGTGGTCTGATGAGGTCCATGCCCCAGCGGGACAGAGGCCACACAGGAGGGATGGGTAGCAGGCTTGCTGGGGGTCAGTGCCTGCGCCGCCCCATCCACTGACAGCCTTGGCAAGTGCGGACGAGTTCTTCGGCGTCGGTAACGATAGTGGGCCAGTATACGCCCTGCCGGAGAGCTTTGCCCGCGAGAGCCCATGGTGCCAGGTGGCTTCCGCACAGTCCCTCGTGGATTTCTCGGAGCATGGCCACTCCGTCCGAGTGTGAGATGCAGCGGAGTAACGGGGAACATACTCCGGACTTGTATAGAATGCCATTGATGACCTCGAATGACCTTGCACGGAGCTGGAGGCGAGCTTGGCCTAGGCTAGGATGATCATCTTCGCTGCCCGCGAGCATGCGCAGGATGGGCTCCCGCCAATCGGTATCGGCCGTACAAAGGACTAGAGCTGGCCGGGGTGGCGGCGGGGGCTCGTCCGAGGAGGCGGAAGTGGACGCCTCGCTGCGAGGGGGCGCCGAAGGTTGGGTGATTTCCTCGAAAAAAGCCCCCGGTGGCAAGGCTTGAGCTCCTGCCCCGGCTTTGGCGAGGGCGTCAGCTTGGCCATTTTCTCCTCGCGGGATGTTTTGGATGGATATGCCCTTGAAGGATGCCTCGAACTTGCGGATGGAGTCGAGGTAGGAGGCAAGGTCTGGGTGCTTAGCCTGGAAATTCTTGTCGATGTGCCCGGCAACTACTTGCTTAGCCTGGAAACTCTTGTCGATGTGCCCGGTGACTACTTGACAATCGGTCTTGACGACTACACGCGCTGCTCCCAGCGCGTGCGCCTTGCGGAGACCCAAGAGGACACCTTCGTACTCGTCGATATTGTTGGTGGCCTTGAAGCTTAGCCGAGCAGAATACAGGTCCTGCTGGCCGGAGGGGGAGATGATGACTGCTCCGGCCCCAGCCCCTGAGGCCTGGTAAGCTCCGTTCGAAAAGACGGTCCAGACCCCCTCGCTTGCTTCGGCGCCTGTGCGCTCGGGGGCCATCGTCCACTACGCGACGAAGTCGGCGAGGATTTGGGACTTGATGGTTGTTCGGGTGATGAAGGAGATCCCGAACGGGGCCAATTCCACCGCCCACTTTCCGATGTGGCCGGTGGCGTCCTTGTTCCGGAACATGTCGCCTAGCGGGTAGGCAGTCGGGATGACGACATCGTGAGCCAGGAAGTAGTGTCGGAGCTTCCGGGATGCCATGACGAGGGCGTAGGCCACCTTTTCGAGCTCGGAGTACCTAGCCTTAGCTCCGGCGAGGACTTCGGAGACGAAGTAGACGTGACGTTGGATCAACCTCCCGTCGAATTTCTCCTCTTGGACTAAAGCGGCACTCGCTGCATTGCCAGAGGCGGTGAGGTAGACCAATAAAGGACTGTCGGCCTGGGGTGTGGCGAGGGCCACGAGGCCGGAGAGATATTCCTTGATCTGCTGGAAACAGTCCTGACACTCGGGGGTCCACTCGAAGTGCTTAGAACCTCGGAGCGCCTTGAAGATGGGTAGACTTCGCTCTCCTAATTTTGCTAAAAATTGCCCGAGGGCTGCCAACCGCCCGGCCAGCTTTTGTGCTTGCTTCAGGTTCTGAGGGGGAGACATGTTCTGCAATGCCTGAACTTGTGTTGGGCTAGCTTCAATGCCCCGGGTGGAAACGAGGTACCCAAGCAGCTTCCCTGCGCGTGCTCCGAAGACACATTTTTCTGGATTGAGCCGGATTCCACATCGCCAGAGGCTATCGAAGGTCTCTGCTATGTCCGAGCCGTGGTGGCTCTTGGCGGCGCTTTTGATGACGATGTCGTCCATGTATGCTTCCACATTACGCCCCAACTGATGACCCAGGGTTCTGGAGATTAGTCTTGAAAAGGTGGCCCCTGCATTGCGGAGGCCGAAGGGCATCCGGAGGTAGTAGAATACTCCGGCCGGGGTGACAAAACTTGTCTTCACTGGTCCTCGGGCCTTAACCAGATCTGGTGGTATCCAGAATAAGCGTCGAGGAAACTGAGGAGTTCTGAGCCGGCTGTGGAGTCAACTAGTTTATCAATGCGAGGCAGGGGGTAGGGGTCACGGGGGCAAGCTTTATTCAGAGAAGTAAAGTCGATACACATGCGCCATTTGCCAGATGTTTTCTTCTGGACAAACACTGGGTTAGACAACCAGTCGGTATGACTCACTTCCCGGATGACCCCTGCTCGAAGCAGCTTCTCCGTCTCAGCCTTGGCGAGCTCGGCCCTTTCGGTGGAAAGTCTCCAGAGCCCCTGGCGGACCGGTCGTGCCTTCGGGTCGACGGCCAGTGAGTGCTCGATGATCGAGCGGTCGACGCCGGTAATGTCTTCATCAGACCATGCGAAGATGTCGAGGTTGCCGCGGATGATGGCTTCGAGCTGCGCTGACACCTCCGGTTCCAGACCCCCTCCGAACTTGATCGGGTACTCCTTCCCTTCTTGGGTCAAGATCTTGGTAATGACTTCCCCCTCCGGGACAGGTTTGGCGGGGCGGCCCTTCTGCCCGGGGTCTCCGCCTCCTGGGAGGTCGGCTCCCTCGGCGCCTTCACAGACACCGTGAATCTGCCGCAGCTCCAACGGCGCTGAATGACCGTACTCGACCCGGCGGGCTGCGGCCTGGTCGCCAAGGACCGACAACACCCCTCCAGGAGTCGGCATCTTGAGGCAGAGGTAGTTGTGGTGGGCGATGGCTCCGAAGCGGTTGAGCATCCCCCTTCCGAAGATAGCGTTGTAGGCGTACAGAGCATCGACCACGTCGAACAGGATCTCTTCGCAGCGCTGGAGGGGGGAGTCGCCGAAGGTCACCGCCAGCATGACCTGGCCCAGGGCGTCGAGTGGGGGGGCCGCGAAGCCTTGGAGTGGACGCGAGGCTAGCAGTAGGTGCTTGCGCGACAGGCACAGCTGATCGAAAGCCTGCACGAAGATGATGTAAGCAGAACTCCCTCTGTCGACCAGTATGCGACGCACCTCAACTCCGGCGATGTGTCGCGCCCCAATTTAATAAATCAGGACTTTTATTGAAATTCCATAGAAAATCAATAAACCAAGACATTCATTATGCGACCACGTACAATACGGGCAATCATTCACGGTTCGTAGACCGTATTAGTACAAAAGTGAATAAAGGTGAAGAGAAACTAATAAAATAAAGGGTCCTAGATGAATGCCTCCTTCTAGTCTCGCCTTGAATGGGTCGCTACTCCAGACCTTCATCCTCCTTGTAGTAGATGGGCTCTGGTAGTGTAAGTCAACGGGGGTGAGTACAAATGTACTCAGCAAGCCACCGAATGCAAATATAATGCAAGATGACAACAAGGGAGATAGTGGCTAATTTTGCGGAAGCGCGTAATTGTAAAGCATTAGATGTGATCAATTTATTAGTACTGAAATGTAAACATGCGTATGCATCATCATCTTCTAACTCGAGGAGTACGTTTCACCTCCCCGCACAACAGTCCTTACATGCCATGAATAACTCATCCATTCAAGCAATTGTAAACTAACTGCGAGTAGTCACACAACCCGCCCTTGACCGTGGGCTCGGCTTTTCGAAAAGATTAAATTACTCTGATCAAAGATGTACCACTGTACCCACAAGGCACGCACTCATCACCTACACCGAAGTGTAACGGGATGACCCATTTCACGGGAACTCGTGCCAAAACCTTACATATGGTCCTCCCTGAATCAACAACACCCTCTTATAGGTTTCATATGGTGTCCCGACGCGTCGGTGCCCCACCATACCCCCCCTTGAGCCTCCTTTGGTACAAGTCGCCCGCAGGCTTGCCCCTTGCCCCCTCCACTATGGTGCCGAGAGACGGAGTGTTCCACACTTCCAGTTAGGACTTACCCATTAGACTTATGGTTGGTACGGAAGTGCTTTGCAACAGATCCCGCAGACCGGTCCTTATAGTGCCCCGGGTGCGACCAACCAGTTTTCGAGCTTGCACCCGGAACCCACCATACTTATAACATACCCAACTCCAACAGAGTGCAGAGACAAGAATAACGGGGTATTTCATATACCAGAATCCATCTTAACTACGACTCATTATTTTTATCCTATAGCAGTTGTGCCGGTACATTGGGCACTAGCTAATATAGTATCTCTAGAGTGACAAGGAGTTAAGGCTCAATAAGCATGGCTTGGGTTTGCACACAAGGACGGGGATCTAATAAATATAAGTGTAAGGCTTGATATTTGACTAATGCAATATTGACCTATGAGTTATAGCGATTGTCTAGTAAAACATGGGCTCAATGATGATCAACTGTTTCCACAGAAGGGTCGATGACTTGCCTTGCTCAGCAAAGGGTGAAGGAGGAACCTCGGGATAGAACTCCGGATCTCCGACGACGTCGTAGTCTTCTCGATACGGAAAAGTAAACACCACATTAATAAACAATCCAAAATCAAGCATACAACCATACAAGTTGTTGTTGAATTTAAGTAAGGGAGATAGAGTCTTAAATTCTAGGGAATTGTTACTTAAATATTTAAGATTGATTCCTAATGAGATTTCTGAATTTATGACTTGATGTAATTTATTTTTCCCAGGGGTTTTTATTTCCCTTTTTAAAGTTGAAGTAAAAGGTATTGAATAACCTTATTATTATTTTAATTGTAGTAAAAATACTGGACTTAAGTTATTAGGTTTCCTGAGGTTGTTATATAAATTTTTAGGATATTTCCATAAAGGGTTGACTTTTTCTTAAATGCATTAATTAAATGTCCTAAAAGGGTCTTTGCAATATCATTTAATGGAACAAAGTGGACAAGATGAATATTCTATTTTTATTATATTACAAACAGTGGAATAAAGTCATTGAGCCCTCTGAGTTCATTATATAAGTTGTCATGACATTTTTATAAAGTGTTTAACTTCTATTATATGAATTACTTAATTATCCTACAAGGGCTTTTGCAATATTAATTTCTAGATTAAAGTGGGCAAAGTGAACATGTTATTTTTGTTGCATTAAAATTGTGGAATAACCTCATTAAGTCTTCTGAATTTATTGTATAAGTATTCATGATATTTTGTAAAGGGTTGCATTTTTATTTAATCATTTATTTTAAAGGGCTTTGGGAATGTTTTTTAATAAATTAAAATGAGCAAAATGAATTATTATATATTTATTGGCTTATACACAGTGTACTGGAGTCAATATTTCATCTAGAATTAATATATAAATTTTTAAGAGTTTTTCTGAATAATTTAAATGAAATAATAATTAAACCCTAAAGGGGTCTTAGGAATGTTATTTAGTAAAATGTCATGGACAAAATGGTCATTCCATTTTCATTGTGTTAACAATAGTGAAATGGAGCCATTATATCTTCTAAAATTAATTTATAAATTTTTAAGGGTTTATCTGAATTATTTAATTAAAGTATTAATTAAACCCTAAAGGGGAATTCTCTTCATTATTTAATAAGATTATTATATGCCAAGTAAACATATTGTTTTTATTGCATGAAAGTGTAGAGAATAAAAAGATAAATTTTCCAGAATTAAAATGGTGAAATTTGGAGTTAATTTGAGCAAGATATGAATTTTGGAAGTTTAAACCATTTTTCTGTATTTTATTTAAACCAGAAATCAGGCGTCGGTCCACGGTGAGCCAGGTCCACCATGGACCCGCGCACTGTGCGCGTGGGCCGATCGGATCTGGACCGTTGGATCCAGATCCAACGATTTCCAGCGCAGCGGGTCACTTAAGTTACAGCGGACGACTGGGATTAAAAGAAATCTAACCGGTACGCATGGACGCACGAGATTAAATCTGGATTTTTAAATAGTGATCGACGGCTCTGATTTAATGGTACCGGTTCAGTTTAGATCAAGGGCCAGGATTAAATCCCACGAGGATTCAATCCGGGGCCTTCAGATCAAAATCGTGCGTTCCACGAGGGATCTGGCACGGCACGCTGAGAAGGGGGTTAGTTACCCCTTATTCTCCGGCTCCGGCGAAGCAACGGCGGTGGATCCCCGGCGACAGCGAGGTCCCATGATGCGGCCAAGGGCAAAAATGGAAATATGGGCTCAAGGAGGTTCCCGGCATACCGGTGGCGATGATGATGGAGCCGTGGCGGTGGCCGGCGTCGAGGAGAGGGCGGCGGTTCTCTTCGGGATCAACGGCGACGGCGAGATCCGGCGGTGATCCGGCCCAGCGGAGGCGATGCCGAGGCAGAGGGCGCGACGACGGTCCCGGCGGAGGTGACGGCGAGGGCGACGGTGGCTTGAGTCACCGGCGAGGGCTTGCCAGAGAGAAAACAGGGGAAAAACCCTAGAGAAGGGTGGCGGCCTTCGGGATTGCGATGGTTGAGTCTCTAGAGGTGTGGGCGAAAAGCGGTGAGGCTGAGGGCTCTTATAGGGGTCACCGGCGGCGAGGAACGGCAGGAGATTGGAGGGGATCCGAGGGAGTTCCAAGATTGCTCCGGTGAGCTTTCCAAACACTCGGATCCATGCCATAAATGAAGAAAATGCGTCGATCCTAGGGGGAATGATATCGCCGGAGGTCGAGGAAGGGGATCCTAGGCCCAATTTCGTGGATTCGGGCGGCCGGCGGCGGAATAGGCAGGGGGTGGCGCCGGCATGGAAGGGGATCCCCCTTTCCATCGAAGAAGACAAAGCTGACAGGTGCCCCCACCTATCAGCGGGCGGGCGCGAGGAGAAGAGAGGATGGCAGGTGGGCCAGGCCTGGCAGCGGCAGTGAGGGGTGCGACAGAGGCTGGCGGGTGGGGCCGGCCAGGCGCGTGGGAGAGGTGAGAGGGGAAACGGCGCCGACAGGCTGGCCCCACCTGTCGGCGAGAGGGGTTGGACTGGGCTGGGCCGAAAGGCCTTTGGAGGGGAATTCGGGGTTTCGGCCCATCAAGATTTAAAATTCATTTTTCAATTAAAATAATTCCAGAATATCAATTATTTGATTAAGGCTTGAAGCACTGTTTCTAAAATTTTGTAAAAATTCTCAAAAATATTTGTTGGCCTCTAGTTTATCCCATAAAATTTTCAAGTCCAAATTTTGAATATTTTACCTCTGTTTGGCTTTAATAGGGCTCTTTTAGGATTTTCTTTAATAACAAAATTCAGAAATTCATTTAATATTATTTTTCCTTTATTTTATTCCCTTTTAATTTTGGGGCTGTTACACGATGTCTGCTGAGATGACGAGGGGGTCGGCGTGCGGGAACTTGACCCCGGAGGCATCTTCATTGGTGAAGGTGATGGGGACATGGGACCACTCCGGGAGAGTCAAGGGGCCGGACGTGCCGATATGTCCGACCTCCCGAGCGTAGTCCCGGTGCTTCCGCTTGGAAAGAGCCCCTAGGGCGCCCCCTCCGGATATGGTGAGGACCACTCACTTCCCCCGATCCGACGCACCTTCGAGCTTGGGGGCCGTGACCCTGCCGAACTCCGAGGCCGGAGCCAGAGCTTCCGGCTCATCGCAGCGCCCATCTACCTAGACTGCTTCCGGGCGAGGGGTAGGGACCCCCCTGTCGGTGGAGCCGCGGCCAGCATTGCGCTCGAGGTAGTCGCTGCGAAGGGCGAGTATGGTCCGGCAGGATTCGGTGTCGTGGCTCCGGTTCTCGCCGTGGACGCTGCAGTAGAAGGCTTCTCCGGAGGGCGCTCGGGGCGGAGCCTTGGTTCCGACCGAACGGCTTCCGCTGGGCGTGTGCAGATGCTTAGCGGGGGCTCGGTGTGTAATGCTGAGGACTTCCCCCCGAAGATGCTTTCGTCCCCGTCGAGAGTCCCGATGGACGGGATCCTGCCGACCAGGCTCCTGGCGGCAGAAGTCGGAAGCATGGCGTGCTCCCCGGCTGGGGTCCGGGGGGCTTCATACGTCCTAGCGCTCTGGGCTCGGACAGGGACTATCATCGCTTGCCGGCGCATCTGGCCCTCCTCAGACCGGGCATATTCCTCGAAGTATGTCATGAGTTGTGCCACCGAAGAAATGGGTTTCCGGTGGAGCTTGTCGAGGAGGCCTGGGTGGGTGACGCCTTCTCGGGCAGCATCGATGACGGAGGAAGCCGAGAGCCCCTTGATCTGGGCCTTGGTGTGCGCGAAGCGTTGGGAATATTGCCGCAAAGTTTCCCCGGGTTGCTGCTTCACTGGGAAGAGGCTCCCGGTGGACATGGGGGCCACGAAGGTCCCTTGGAAATTGTTGACGAATTTCTTCCTCAGCTGCTCCCATGAATGGATGGTCCCGGGTCGGAGCGACCAGAACCACCGGAGGGCGATCCCTTCGAGCGCTAGGGGGAAGCATTTAGCCATGGTGTCCCGGCTCCCCCCGGACGCTTCTATTGCCAGGGCGTAGGAACGGGAGAACTCCTCAGGGTCGGAGTCCCCGGAGTACTTGGGAAGCTTGGCGGCGCGAAACTTTGAGCCGAAGCGCACCCTCTAATGATCCGGATGCAAGGGGGACTCTTCGTCGTACGACGGGTTTTCTTCGTCCGTTGGATCTTCGTCGTCGCTCAGCGCTACGGCCACAGCTTTCACGGCGCGGAGGGGCTCCGGAGGGCGGAGCGACGCCTCCTGGCACCACAAAGCCAGTTCCGCCTTCAGCCGAGCGTTCTCGGCGGCCAGGGCGTCGGCTTGGCTCCCGCTTCCTCCTGAAGCGGTGCCGGGGTCCCGTGAGCGGGCGTAGTCGGTCCAGAGGGACACCACCGGGGGTCCGCCTGGAGCGTGCTGCTCCGGCGGCTCCTCCGGTAGCCCTGCCAGGTTGACGGAGGTTGGCTCAGGTATGCCGACAGGGCCTCCGGCCTCGGGCGTCCCTTCCGGTGCCTGGGTTGGCTCCAGGGAGGGCGCCCCGACCGGCGCAACAGCAGGGGCCGAAGGACTGGGGTCGGGGATCAAGGCGGGCTCGAGCCCGGCGGTGCGGGCTGACCGCCGCGGGGGAACCGTGCTTGCTCCCTTTCGACTTGACATGCTTTTTGGTGAGTGGGTGTAGAGGATGCTAGCTTCTTGAACTAAGGTCCCCACGGACGGCGCCAACTGTTGGAACGACGAATCGGACCAGCAGGCGTCCTTTTGCCGGAGGACGGCCTCCGGCATCCTTCTCCCGGAGGGTGGCCTCCGGTATCCTTCCGCTGGAGGGCGGCCTCCGGCATCCTTCTCTCGGAGGGTGGCCTCTGGTACCCTTCCGCTGGAGGGCGGCCTCCGGCATCCTTCTCCCGGAGGGTGGCCTCCGGCATCCTTCCACTAGAGGGCGGCCTCCGGCATCCTTCTCCCGGAGGGTGGCCTCCGGCATCCTTCTCCCGGAAGGTGGCCTCCGGTGCTAGGTTTCGGACCCCCTGGTTGTGGGCCCCCTTCAGCCGTCGGGATTATCTCCCCCAACACTGTGCTAAAAACTAACTGACGTGCTCAAGATGGTCGGGGTAGGGCTTACGGTAAATCCTAACTCGTCCCTTGGGCATGAAGCCAGCACACTCCCTAAATAGTGCGCGGACCCGCTCATCTATATCATTTTGGTAGGTTGTTTGCATGCGCCTCTCATGTGGAGGCGCAACACGCGGTGGGATATCGGCGTGTCGACCATGCGCTTCTTCCCTACGTGCTATTTGTATAACGTGCTCGTGTCCAGGCGTCTGCGCGTGTGGTGCGAGTAGCTCGGGTATCGGCGCAGGCGGTGGTGCGTGGTTTGCAGCGTTAGTTTGACCATAGGTGTAAAGATTGGTCTTGGTCATAAGTGGTGAGGCCGGAGACATGATTGCTTGAGGTGCACTGGCTATAGGGACCGGGGGTACGGCCTCAGTGAAGCCGAACCTTCTAAGAGTCGCCTCTACTTGGGAGCTGACTAACAAATCTAAACGGTTGGCTACCGAAGCACTAACGGCTTGATCTACTGATGCGGCTATTTTTTGCTCAATTTCTAAAGAAGATAAACGAGGCGATACAGGTGTTACCTGGACCTGAGCGAGGTCGGGGGTGACGATGTCGCGCTTGACGAAGCCTGTGCGTGTCTTGATGTAGCCTCCAAGCATCATGTCTTGGAGCGCCTTTAACTTCGCCTCGATCATTGCTCGGTCTGCGGCGGGGATATCTTCAAGTGTAGGTGACAATATGTTGCGGTTGTCGATATCTGCACCTCCTATTGCGTCCATCGGCGGTGTAAACGTAGTAGTCGAAGTAGACGTACCGGTGGCCAATGTAGATGTACTCATCATGCTGGCGTATCTCTTCCCGAGCGTAGTCGCCAAAAATTGTGTTGACACGAAAACGTGCCCCCGCACTTGGGTCAGTTCAACGATCCAAAAGTGCACGGATACTTAGGGACAAGCCTAAGCGTGACGTGGCACCGACGTCACGTTCCGACTACCCTTAATAGTGATAAGGGGGTGGAGTCGCGAGGCAACCAGATTACACAAAATAATCCAATTAGCCGAAAGAAATAGATTAAACAGAACAAAATCAACAAGCCAGTCGGAGCCCGTCTTGTTCGAAGTCTAATGCGAAGGGTGCGCCGAAGGGTACCTTCAGCGTCTGGTGCGAAGTGCTCCGCCGAAGGGTGCTTTGGCGTTTGGACTGATCCGTTCGAAGATGGACTCCGAACGGGTCTAGACACAGTGATCTCCGAACAGCGGGGTTCAGCGTGCGATCTCCGGTGCAGCAAACTATGAAGCAGTGACGCGGAGGCCGCGCGTGAGTGCAACTTCGTCCGGCGCGGAGTACAGTCGTAGCGAAGCCTGTCTTGCCGGAGTCGGCTGGCGAAGCCTGTCGTCGAAGCACGCGGTCTCGTCGAAGGGTGTCCCGGGGACCTCCGAAACCGATCTCTCAGCTCTGAACACCTTCGACGAAGGGGCTCCGAATGGGCGAAGCCTGCAACATAGATGATGCGAAGTACAAATTTGGCCTGAGGACCGAATTTTTCTAAGTGTTGCACAGGCAGAGAAGGTAGCAATCTATTACGCAGATTAGCGGATACTTCACACGCGAAGTAACAAGGCGATAGCAATCTGTTATGTAGATTAACGGGGACTTCATGAGCGAAGTACCAAGGCTTACCACTATTCCGTAGCGGCGGACGGAGGGCTTCCAGGCAAACCCACAAAGAGGTACGAAAAAGTAAAGGTAAAAGTAAAGGTACGATCAAAGCATGGCTTTGGTTTGGTTTGAGTTCGGGAGGCTCTCCACACCGGCCAGGCCTCTCTATTTATAGAGGGTTAACTCCTAATCTAATCTGCTATTAATCCGGCCAGACAGATATAGAGATTGAGTTGGGAACACATACAACTCCATCTCTGCCGAGGTGGGCTTCGGTCATGCCCATAGAGGCCTATTCCTCGGGCCGAAGCTTCGGTAGCATGGGCTTCGGCTAGGCCCGTCGAGGCCTGCTCCTCGGGCTGAAGCTTCGGTAGCGTGGGCTTCGACCAAGCCCGTCGAGGCTTGTTCCTCGGGCCGAAACTTCGGTAGCATGGGCTTCGGCCAGCGTGGGCCTCCGAAGGCTTCCTGGTCGAAGCCCATGGGCTAGCTAGAGGCTTTTGGAGACCATAGCCTGACGGACTTCGGCCCTGTGGGGCTTCGGACAGACTCTGGACATGTGTACTTTTGCCCCAAATCATCAAAAATTGATATTTTGACAATCTAGCCATAAATGCCATTTTTTGCTATCAACAATGTGCTAAAAATGAAAAGATCGAGGCGGGTTTGCATGTCGCACTTCTTTATTCTAGACTGCTTACCATTGCACTTTGGTATGAACTGGGATAACTTAGTGTCTATCAAAATCACTGTCTTAAGCTTTTGATGGTCTTTCTTGGCCTCGGCTTGGCTTGGTTGGAAATCATAAGGTAGACGAGCAAATAACCCATGGCAAAATCAACAGAAATTGGACTTAATTAATTGCTAATCTAGCTTGCTAAATGCACCATGGCGATTGGACTTGCTTTCCTGGGTAGAAATTTTTTAGCTTTTGCAATTCTCGCTTTCACGTGTCTAGATAACTAGTCTAAGTGGTGATGTTTTTATTTTCAAAATTTTGAAAATCTCATGCATCACACATTGAACTTGGAATATATTACCTTGAACTGAGCATCTGAACCTGACACTATGATTTGGCATATTTTTGCACCATATGTTTTCACATTTTTTCATCATCTCGAAGCCTTGCATCGTTTCTTACTCCTTGATTCTCGCATTGCCAAAGGGGGAGAAAAATGCCTGGTTTGCTTACCTAAGGGGGGAACAAGTGATGAAACTTAAAAGGGGGAGAAATTTTTTTTACTGCCAAAAAGAGGAATTTTTCCAAAATGGCTTTTAATGACTCAAGTCAATTGAAATTCATTAATCAAGTGACATGTTTGGCTCTTTTATGAGTTTTCATGGTCACTTGTGTGCTGAATATCTTCAATTTTTCTTGAAATTTATTTTTGTTATCAATGCACTCATCAAGGGGGAGATTGAGAAACCAAGTTAAAATGTGCCTTGGTTTCAAGTCTGTGATGAGTAATTGACAAGGTTCCTTCTCTGGGCGAAGGGATCCCTGCAAAGGGGTTTGGACGTGTTTTCCGAAGGGTGCGAATTTAACTGACTGTAGTTGTGCATTGGAGTGTGTCTGTCGGAGTGGTCCAACAGAGCACCATGATGTGGTTGTACCGAAGGGCTCGGTACTTTGGGCGGTACACCGAAGTGTGTACCGAAGGTTGTTTACCGGAGAGGTCTCCGAGTTACTAGAAAAACATGCCTGTTTGTCCGTGGTGCGGAAGTGACTTCATAGGTGACGGACGATTCGCAGTAAGTGAACCTAGGTCAAGCAGGAGGCTTGATTGGTGAGCGGGGAGGTCGGTCATGAAGGCTGCGTGGGTCGAGGTCAGTCCTCAGGTCATAGTGTGCCAGGTGAAGGCAGAAAGTGCGTAGGGTGGCTCCGGCTGTAGGTACCCTGAGGCGAAGTCCTCGGATGCGAGGCTCTTCGAAGGGTGCTCTGGAAGGAGTAACTTTAGAGTATGGTGGATAAAGTCCTCAGCATTGAGGCAAGACGTTCGAAGTGTGCTATGGATGGACGCATTCTAAGGGACACCTGATGAAGGCCTTGGAAGTCAAGATGCATCAAAGGCATGGTCGGGATAAGGGTCTTCGTAGAGTGTGCTCGGGGCTGAGACACTACAAAGTGGTGCTTATGGATATGCGTCATGTGGAGGCCATGGACGGAGGGACTTCAGAAGGTGGCGAAGGTACTCCAAAGTTGGGGCTTCAGAGTATGGCTGACTCGAGGTACTTCGGCTATACATGGCTTCGATACACGGACTGACAGAGTTCGAGCTAGGAGTAGCTGCGAAGCCATGGTGGTCCACTCCGGAGGTGATGGTGCGAAGGCTCAAGGCTTTGACAGCTTTGGCTCAAAACCGTCACTATATCGAAGGCTGACTTCGGTGAAGCGAAGGCCATCTGGCTCCAAGCTTCTCGTCGAAGCTACCGCACACCTCGCGTGCGAAGGGGGGCTTCAGAAGACTCCAAAACTACAAAGGCTGATCATGTTTGCTCTACAAAAGCTGATGTTGTATCCTATGCAAAGCTAACAAAAGAAGACTCCAAATGAAGTAGACTACCATATGTGCCTCCTCATCTGGCTGAAACAAAAACAATGTAAACCCTAGGGGTAAAGTAGTCTATTCATAGGGCTCAATAGTGCCTATAAATAGTGAATGGTGGCTAGGTCTAGGCAACACTTTGAGCAGCCATTTCTAGAACTCCTGTGCTAGCCGCCACATCCATGTACTATGTCCTGTGAGTTCATTTTGTGTTCCCTGTTCATGCAATGAAATTTACATTATGTTCTTCATCTGTTGCTTGAACTTGTATATCTGATTTGCACATGTGTTGTTTTCCGTGAGTTACACTTCATTCTGTTCCACTCTAGGTTTGAACACTGGTTTTTCTCTAGAGAATGGTATTAGTAGTTTCTGCGTGCGAAGTGTGTGTTTTCAGTGTGTGTTCGCTTTGTGTATACTGAGGCAACCCCTCCCAGTTACTAGCGAAGCACTGAGTGGAGTGTGCTCGAAGCCTGCTTTCTTCCCTTAGAAAAATCGGTTTTTGTTTGCATTTAGACCTTCGAAATACGAGTCCTAGTACCAGTTGCTAGTGCAGAGTATCTGGTCAAAGTCCCCAGAGTGAAACTTCCTCCTACGAAGGGTGAAGTGCGTAGCCTGCTCGAAGGCACCTTGTGTGCGGAGCCTGCACATACCTAGCAGAGGTGTTTTGAGGATTGTTAATGCGAGTGAAGTCTTCTTGAATACGAGACAAGTATGGAAGCCCAAGCCGGTTGAGAAGAACAACCCAGCACCTCTTTAAAGCGACGATGATGATGACATGCTCGACAACGATTATACACCTGTCTCCGAGGGCCATATGCCATAGGCTATAGACATCAACGTCGTCATGCTCCCTGCCGAGTTTGCTCTACCACGAGACAAGGCCGAGATCGCTCAGCTGAACCTCAGCCCATGAGATGCCATTTTCGAAAAGCTAGAGGATACGACTCATCACCTAAAACCCCACTACTCCAAGGGGCACATTGATGGGCAGCCGATCTCCAGGATGCTTGTTGATGGCGGCGCCACTGTCAATTTAATGTCGTGCTCTCTTTTGAAGAAGCTTGGTAGGGATGAGGAAGACCTAAAGAAAACCAACCTAATGCTCAATGGCTTCAACGGCGAGAGCTCCGAGGCTAAAGGCATACTCTCCCTGGAGTTGACGGTAGGCAACAAGACATTGCCAACAACATTCTTCATCTTAGATGTGCAAGGTAACTACAGTGTGCTACTTGGGCATGATTGGATTCACGCAAAATTTTGTATTCCTTCTACTTTGCAACAATGCCTAATACAATGGGATGACGATGATGTGGATGTTGTGGCAGTGGATACTTCAGCCCAAGTAGCATTGCCCGATTTATCCATCGATGCCATCCATGACAAAGTAGAGTGTCTATCAGGTAGAGACCTCTCGGATTATGACTTCGTTAGCATATCCGGGGGACGTTTTGTACCCATGTCTGTAAAGCCGACTAGTGTAGCACGACTATTTCTAAATTAGTAGTCTTGTCTAGTAAAAGTAATCTTGACTGGTTGAAGTCTCGTGTAGAGCAATATCGGTCTTCTAAAGACGGTATTGCCGAAGCCATCGAGGACTTTAGCAAAGTAGAAAAGTTAGGACAAGATTTTGCGTTGGCCGACCCTTTAGAAGAGGTCTATATAGGCGATGGTAAAATTCCAAGGCCGACTTTTGTAAACCAAAATTTACAGGATGATGAAAAGTTCGAAGTAATAAAATTGCTTTGGGCATACGTTGATTGTTTCGCATGGGAGTGTAGCGAGATGCCCGGACTAAGCCGCGAGCTCATGGAGCATCGGCTACCTATTAAACCCAGGTTTAGGCCTTATAAATATCCCCCTCGTCACTTTAATTTGTCCATATATGACCGAATCAAAGAAGAGATGAAACGATTACTCAAGGCTGAATTTATTAGGCCATGCAGGTAAGCTGAATGGGTTGCTATCATCGTGCCTGTATAGAAGAAAGGGAGCAGCAAAATACGAGTTTGTATTGATTTCAGGGATCTGAATAAGGCCAATCCAAAGGATGTGTACCCCATGTCGATAGCCGACATGTTGATCAACGATGCTTTAGGACACAAGGTACTAAGTTTTCTTGACGGCAACACTGGTTATAATCAATTTTTTATGGCCGAAGAGGATGTATACAAGACAGCCATTTGATGCCCTGGTTTCGTTGGCTTGTTTGAGTGGGTCATTATGACTTTTGGTTTAATGAATGCTGGCGCCACATATCAATGTGCTATGAACTTGATCTTTCATGACTTGCTATGAGTTATTCTAGAAGTTTACATAGGTGATGGTGTAGTCAAATCGGACGCTATGGGGAACCAACTATCCGATTTGAGAGTTGCTTTTGATAGGATGCGTCAATATGGCTTAAAGATGAACCCGCTCAAATGTGCTTTCGGCGTGTCGGTAGACAAGTTTTTAGGATTCATGATTCAAGAAAGAGGTATTGAAATTGATCCTAAGAGGTTTGAGAAGATTAGGAACTTTGAATCACCGACATGCAAGAGAAATGTGCAAAAGTTGCTAGGCAAGATGAATTATTTGCGTCGCTTTATATCTAACTTGTCTGGCAAGATCAATGCTTTTGTCCCCATACTCCGGCTAAAGAATGAGGCCATTGGGGGCAAGCCAGCAAAACGCCTTTGAGAAAATTAAAGAGTGTTTGTCATCACCGCCCGTGGTAAGAGCACCAAAAGCCAGAATTTCGTTTCAGCTATACATTGCTGCAGAAGATAGCATGATAGGAGCTGTCCTAACCCAGGAGGTGGAGGGGAGATAGTACATTATCACATTCTTGAGCCACCGCTCGCTAGACGCCGAGACCAGGTATGTTTGTGTTTATCACTTTATCATGCATGCACCAAACTATGCCACTATCTTCTCCCTAGCACGTGTATTGTTGCTTGTCAAACTGATGTCATAAAATACATGTTGCAAAAGTCGATTCTAAGTGGTAGAATCGGGAAATGGGCTTACGCTTTGATTGAATATGATTTAGCTAATGAACCTTTGAGAGCTATGAATGGACAAATTGTCGCTAATTTTATAGTAGATCACCATGTAGACATTAATTTGAGTAGCAGTGTTGCTCTAATTGAGGTAGTACTGTGGAAACTCTATTTTGATGGTTCAGTCCGCAAAAATGGCCAAGGTATCAGAGTTGTCCTCATATCGCCTAATGGTATACACTACGAGACCTCGACCCGTTTAGAATTTCCTTCTACTAATAATCAAGCAGAATATGAAGCTTTATTGCTAGGACTTGAATTGCTAGATTCTATGTGTATTAAACATGTTCATGCATATGGCGATTCTGTGTTAGCGGTGCAACAAGTAGCTAAAATTGCTAATGTTTTAATGGCCTACTAAATAGCCACTTGGATAAATGTCTGGACATAATTACTACCTTTTATGATTGCAAAATTTCCCATGTATCAAGAGAAGCCAATTCAATTGCAAATGATTTGGCTCAGCAAGCATTTTGCTGTCAAGTCAGGAGTGGAAAGCTTTCTGTATTGGAAAAGCCAATGCTTGAACTTCCTATTGAAGCCAGAGGCTTCGAGTGGACGCGATGTCCGTCGAGTCCTCCGGACCGAACCCCTTCATCCACCGAAGGACCTTGCACACTGGACCCCTCACACCGAGGCTTTCTAGGCATCGGAGGCCTTCACACGCCGGACCCCTCCAGCGGAGGACCTCGGCCTGATCGGTTCTACATGGCCGGTCCGGTCAGCCTTCGGCAAAAACAAGAAGGACCCGGGGACACCTCGAAGTCCATAATTTATACGTCACTTCAGAGAAGGAATTGGCTAACCCTCCGGAAATCCAGAAGGACGATTGGATAATTCCAATCGTCTAGTACCTAAGTAGTCCCAGTCAAAGGGTTAATCGGAAAATTCGGCGATAGGTGTTTAAATTTGTACTACTCGACGATGTACTGTACCGCCGAACTATTGATGGAGTACTATTGAAGGACTTTGTGACACTCATCAATCGGACCAAAAATGAGTTGGATGTTCAAAAGAGCGGGTTTTTATTCTCCGACTATGACTGAAGATTGTTTTAAGTATTATAGAGGTTGTGGAGCATGTCAAAAGTTTGTAATATTCAATTGGCCGCTGCGGAATTACTCAACCCAATTATCAAACCATGGCTGTTCCGAGGTTGGGGTTTAGACTTCATCGGCCAAATTCATCCTCCCTCACAATGGACCGAAGCCGTGCCTCTCGAGAACATGACTCACAATGAGGTAACTGATTTCATCTTGAAGCATATTATACATAGATTCGGTATTGCCCAAACTCTCACCATGGATCAAAGTACTTCATTTATTGCTAGAGAAGTGATAGACTTTGCTGAATTTTATGGTATTAAGTTAATAAACTCTTCACCATAATATGATGAGGCCAATGGGCAGGCCGAGTCTAATAATAAAACTGTAATTAAGCTCATTAAGAAGAAAATCGAAGGGTTTCCCAAAAGGTGGCATGAAGTGCTTTCGGAAGCATTGTGGGCCTATAGAGTTACAAAGCATGGTGCTACTAAAGTTAGTCCATATGAGTTAGTATATGGACAAGAAGTCATTTTGCCAATGGAGGTAGATCTTGGCTCTTTAAGATTTCTTAAACAAGATGGCTTATCGGTCGATGAATATGAAACTCTGCTGAAGGATAATTTGGAAGAAGTGATTGATAAGAGGTCACCTAGTTGGGAAGGACCTTCTAAAGTGACTGAAATCGCTCTAGGTAATGCATACTTGTTAGAGTCCCTACAAGGAGAGCGATTTCGAACAACTTTAAATGGCAGGTATTTGAAAAAATACTTCCCAAGTGTGTGGCAAAGCGCTTAGGATTGCCGAAAGGCTGATATGAAAGATATCATCCTTAGCCTGTTGTGCTTTTAGCTCACTTAGTTCGTTAAAAAGGCACGGGGCATGTGTTCATAGCAAAAAATGGCATTAATGGTCAAGATTGTCAAAATATCAATTTTGGTAATTTGTGCCAAAAATACTCAAGTCCAGGTACATGCCGAAGCCTTATAGCGCCGAAGGCCCATTTGCATGAAGCCTCGGAGACCTGTTAGCAGCCTGCTGGCTAAGGCCCGAAGGCTCTTTGGAGGACTGCTCCACCGAAGCTTAGGCCCAACAAGCAGGCTTCAGCGGGCCTGCCGAATCTTGAGTTTGATAGAGTTTGATAGAAATTCTGGTTGTTTTATCCCTTAAAACTTGATTAGGCCGAATCTTATCAGATTATAATTAGAGATAAGAAGACTAGCGCCTATAAATACAGGGGTGAGGCCGGTTCATTAGACCCTCACACAAAAAATCAACCACAAATCCCTATCCTTGAGCCGTACATTACTTTTCTTTACTTTTATTCACAACCTTCATGGGTTTGCCTAGAAGCTCTCTACCAGCCATGACGTAACAATGGTAAGCTTTGTTAGTTTGTTTGTGAATCATCCGTTAATCTATGTAACAGATTGCTATCACCTTATTGGCTCGCCTACGAACCATCCGTTAATCTACGTAAGAGATTGCTACCTTTGTTCTACATACTACAATACTTAGTAAATTCGGTCTCCAGGCCTAATTGGCACTTGATCTCAACTTCGCTGCAGGTTTCACGTTCGGAGCCACCTTCGTCGAAGGTTTCTAGAGCTAGGATGCTGGTTTCAAAGGCTGACACAACACCCTTCGACGAGCCCCTACTTCGTTTGTCCGTGTCGGATTCATCATACTATTGTCGGTCTAGCCAAATCCACGCACTAGAGCCACTCTGCATCGGGGGTGCTTCGCGCTGGAGTTACACTAGAACGTTCTGCGTCGGACTTCGTCGTGCCAAGTAGTCCACACCAGACGTAGTTGCGCCAGTGCGCTGCGTTGGGTTTTTGTTGTCAGCAACTTCGCACCGAACCCTGTTATTCAAAGGCAATCACACGTCATGATCTGTTCGAAGCCTATCTTCGGCCAGATCGACCCAAAAGCCGAAGGCTACCTTCAGTGCACCCTTCACACCAAACGCCGAAGACTATCTTCGGTGGCCCTTTTCATGGTATACTCTGTACCAATCATGCTTCGATCGGCCGATTGGATTATTTTCATCTATATATTTCGGCTAATTGGATTATTTCTATGTGATCTGATTACCTGGCGACTCCAGCCCCCTTGACACTATTAAGGGTAGTCAGAACACGATGTCAGTGTCGTATTACGCTTAGGCTTGTTCCTAAGTATCCACGCACTTTTGGACCGTCGAACTGACCCAAGTATGGGGGCACATTTTCTTGTCAACACCTTCGTCTAGGACTTCCCTTCGATGTCAGTCGATATCCTAAAGACGATGAGGCTGTCAATACCCTTCAACCGACTATGGCTCAACCATCTTCGGAGGCGAGGGAGGTCTTTTTTGGACATCTTACATCACCTCGATTACCCGCTAAAGGCACTGGTTAATTACTCGGGCCCGATATGAGCTCGTTTCAATGAGATACTAGACTCCCTTTCCTTTGAGCTTGTCAAACACACTGAGTTGAACGGCCTCAATTATGGGTCATCAGCCTCATAACGATGCCTTGGTGAGCTGAAGTTAGAGGAGGCCGATCTGGTTGCGAAGCATGATGAGGTTTGAGCGAAGATAGCCGATTAAGAAAACATTTTGGCAGCCTTCCCTGATCAGTTTCAAGCTAAGGAGTGTCGGCTTGCTAAAAACATATGTCATGCTCATCGGCTTTGCTAGGCGATTGTCATGGTCCTACGGACTGATGCGGAAGATCAGGCCATTATTCTAAGTGTTTATATCATTCGGCAGCGGGCGATTAAGGCGAATGTTGTATAAACCTTTAACTTTTTACCTTCTTGTGATGCATTGCTATGGATTCTTGAACTTTGTCTTGTATTTTCTTGCGTGTGAGGACGATGTTTCATCATCGGTCATCTAAAGGAGATACCCTTGGTATCATCTATTTCTACTTCTGTGTAGATCCTTAGGCCTTTATCCAAACGCTTAGGAAATACTTCTTTATATACTTTCCATTCAATGCTTTCTCAAACACTTCTCCATCTAACCCTTAAATTACATAAGCACACAGATACAACTCGATATATCTGAAATGGTCCTTTCCAATTAGGTGACCACTTACCGAACCGATTATCATTGGACCCGATCGACAAGATAAGTTTCCACAAAAGATCTCCCTCTTCAGATGACTTGGGCACCACTTTTATATTATAATACTTGGCAACTCTTGCTTTATTCTACTCAATCTTCTCAAAGGCACTCAATTGGATCTACGCTAAGTCGTCTAGGCCATTTTTCTTTAAGTTATAATAATCATTGGTTGTGACTTTGTCTTGTAGTGCTATCCTTCTCGAGCCGATGTTATTTTCCCATGGTAGTACTGCATCATGGCCATAGACTAGATGATATGGCGGCACCTGAGTAGACCTGTGTTGCGCCATCCGATAGGCCCAAAGTGCTTCTAATAGAGACCGATGCCAACGCTTCAGCTGCTCGTTAATATTCCACTTTATCATCTTGATCAGACTCTTTCTGGATGCTTCAGCTTTCCCGTTATCTTGTGCGTAATATGGTGATGAATTTAAGAGCTTGATGCCCATACTGCTTGCGAATTACTAGAACTCTTCATATACGAAAATCATCCCTTAGTCTGTCGTGATGGTATGCGGGATCCTTATCCGATACACTATATGTTCCTTGATGAACTAGATGTCATCAACACAAGATACCTTTTTGAGTGGAATGACCTCTACCCATCGTGTGAAGTAATCAAGAGCCACTAGTATAAATTTATGCCCTTTACTTGATGAGGAGTCATGTTGAAGAGCGTGGGCCTCATGGCTCCAGATGTGATGAGTCATTGTCAACGGAAGTCAACAAGGACTAAAGAGAAGAGAAGACCTACTATGTCTGCGCCGCTTGTGACTCAGGTACACGGGCAGCGAGCGACTGTCGGGCAGAGGGGCCGCAAAGTCGGGCTAGCCCAATCCGTGTACATGGGCTAGGAGCAGCAGAGGATCCACTAGGCTGTTGACCAGGATTGACTCAGGTACAAGGGCGGCGAGCGATTGCTGGGCTGAGAGAGCTGCGGAATCCGGTCGGCCCAATCTGGGTACCTGGTGCAAAGTCGGTGGAAGCTTTGTCAGTTTCGGTGCAAAACTGACGACCGCTAATCTCGGATCGGACCATTCTGAGGCGAAGCCATAGTCGCTACGAAAGCTCCGCTTCAAGATAAAAGTCATCTGTAATTAGGAGTTTACTATTTTGTCCTTAGGCCCATAGTCAGTTAGTTGAGTCTGTAAAAATATCCTACGGGCAGTTTTGTCTTTTCCATTTTATTTCAGCGTCTGTAAAAAACCGTAAGGGTCTTTTGGTATTTTCCTAGGCTATTAGGCTGCCTATAAATAGGGCCCCAATCCCTAAGGTTAGGGTTAACTCACTTAATGACAAACCTGAGTTCACTTTCCTCATTCTGTGTTCCTGTGCTGTGAGCCGCCGGTCCCGTGCTTTGTTCTTGTTCTTCTCGAGATTCATCGTTCTTCATAGACCGAGTGTGGCTTTTCTTTCAACCAGGTTTATTTTATTACTCTTTGCTGTTCTTCCATCCAGTTTCTTGTATATCGTGCCGTTGTGCTCTGAAGTTCATCTGACTCTGGTGTGTTGAAGAGTATTAAAATCCTTGGTGCCTCCGTATCTGTGTTTTTGTTGCTGGTGTCTTTTACCGAGAGGTGTTCAGGCTCGTTGAATGCATGTGCAAGAATTTTTTGATGAATAGTACTTGCTGTTAGATTGATTTCTTGTCTTCTGTTGCTCAGCAAGGACTATAGGTATCTATTCGGCTGACATGGCCTAGACACATGTTCATATTAGTTTATTCTATCAAGCGATTCTCTTTTGGTTCGCCATTGTTTTTTTGATTGACATGGTTGAGCTTGCCTGCACGAATAGGTAGCTGCAGCTTTTCTGAAATTGCACGCTTCGCAAGGATTGGCTAGCTGCAATGATGTCTACTTTCAACTGTGCACGGCAAGCAGTGTGTAGCACTGTAGTCTCTGCTCTATTCTTCGAATAGGTCTGCAGTAGCTATCGCCTTTTCCTCGGTTTACATCACTGCGAAAGCAGCGAAGTGCTGCTGCAGGCTCTCGAGTTATGTTGTCTGTCACAGCAGGAAATCTGAAGCGCTGTACCTTTGCTCGGTTTCATGCACTACTAGTTTTTTAATCGTGAAATCTGGTCCTGCGAAGTCTGCGCGTGTATACTTCGATGCATGTACTTCGCTGATTGGCAGGCTTCGCTACAGCTGCATACTTTGAGATATTTGTGTTTGCTTCGGAGTTTTAATTAAAAGTGTTTGGAGTACACCGAAGGCCTTATCGAAGCCCTATGGAGGTAGGCTTCGTGTGTGTTAGCACTTGCGGACTTCGGACGTACTCTGACCGGTTCATTCAGTTGGTCGGTGGTTTCGATGAGTGAGGTTCAGAGATTTCTTCACAGTCTTTGGCTTCGATACTGAACATTCGGAGCAGGCTTCAGCAACAACATACTTCGCTAAACTGTACTGCACGGGCTTCAATTCTTACGAGTACAGCCTTCACACGAGGACTTCGAACAGGCTTCGTCAAGTACCAATCAGGAGTCAAAATTTTGAACAGTAAACTTTTATCTCTTTTTACGTACACTCAAGTCAAATGCCTGTGTTGATTTATTTTTACAAAGCTTGAAATACCCATGTTTTAAATGATCAATTAATCTGCCTTTAAGCACTGTGTGGGTGTCTCTTTGTTTAGGACACCGGTCGTTTTTAGGCTAGATCCTTTTAGGCTTTATTGATCTGTTTACTGTTCCCTGCTAAGTCTGTGGAGGTGCATTGGGTGTTGGGAGCAGGCCATTGATTCAAAAGAATTTTATAGGTGCCCATTCACCCTCCTCTGGTCGCTACTTTCGGTCCTACACTTGATGCTTGGTAAATTTTGCCAATCATATCAATGCACCATCCCCTCAAGGGCCAAGGCTTAACTATCGGGTTCATTGCCGATGCGGGCACTCTATGAATGGCCCCAAATTTCTAATAGTCTTGATACCTTTATAATATTTTATGCAGTCTTCCACCATAGTCGGCCAAAAATAACTTGGTCTTTGGATCAACCACTTCATTTTCTGGGCTAACTGGTGTGTCGTACATATGCCGCCATGAACCTCACACATCACCACTTTGTCCTATTCACTATTTATGCACTTGAGCATGACTCCATCTGTCATCTGATAGTTAAGATCTTCGTTGAGCAGCAGGTACTTCATTCTGTGGTATCTAAGCTTTCTTGGTGCTGATGTCGAAGGATTTCTCAAATAAGAAACAATGACATACATCTAATCATCGTCTTCTATCTCTCGATTTCCACCTCGATCGTCCTAGTAATTAGCTTATATCCTGACGCTGTCTAGGCTAGATCGTTTGCCTCTACATTTTGTTCTCTTGCGATGTGTGTCAGGGTAGTACTCTTGAACGTTGCCATCATTTGTTGACATCAATCATGATACTCTTTTAGTATGTCACTTTTTCACTCATACTCTCCTGACAGTTGTCTCAATATTTCCACTATATCAACACGAACTTCTTCCAGCAATTATAACCCTCTCAACACTTCTTCATATTAGGCTTGATTATTCATGTAGAAAGGTTTGATGGTGTATGCGAACTCAAATGATGCCCCTAAGAGGAGATAATTACTAGTCCTATACCGCATCTGTGCCAACACACGGTTCTGTCGAAGAATAAAGTCCATGGTGTTGGCTCGACATAAGTTATCGCCTCATCTTTGTGCTGGACTATGAAATTGGCTATCGCTTGTCCTTTTATTGCCATGGCCGATTCATATCGTAGGTCGAATTAGGTAAGGGTGGGCACCCATTTTACGATATGCCCTTTTAATACCGACGTCGATAACATGTACTTGATGACATCACCCTTGCATATTATGGTGCATTCTGTCAATAGTAAATAATTCCTCAACTTGGTGCATGGCAAATATAAACATAAATAGAGCATTTCCATGGTGTGGTATCGGGTTTTAGCATCCAACAGTCTTCTACTGAGATAGAAAATCATCCTTTCCTTTTTATCGATCTCTATTACTAGGACATATCTGATGGCTTTATCATCAGCCGATAGGTATAACCTGAACAAAATCCTCTTTTGTGACGACATCAGTACTAGTGGTGAGCTCAAATATTATTTGATTTCATCAAATTCCTTTTGCTTCTTTTCACCCCATATAAATTCCTAGTCATGCTTTATCTTTAGTAGTGGTGTGAAAGTTCAGATATGAATCTTCTCAGAAAGTTTATCTTCCCGATTAGTGACTGCAACTTTGTTTTATCGGAAGGGGGCTGAGTGGTTTTTATCGCTTCAATGATGTGTTGGTTTATCTCAATCCCTCTCTCATGTACAACAAAGCCTAGAAATTTTCCCGCTGATACACCAAAGGCATGATTCTCTAGCACTACTACAAAGCGACACTGTAGCGGCGAGCAAAAACGACCTATAGTGGCGGGCATCAAGTCCGCCAATGCGCTAATGCCACTGCTATCGCTGGTTAGCAGTGGCGGTCAGAGCGCCCGCCACCGCTATGTCAACAGCAGTGGCGGGCGCACTGACCTCATCTTCCCGCCACTACTATTGATAACAGTAGTGGCGGCCAGATGAGGTCAGCTCGCCCGCCACCACTATGTCAACAGCAGTAACGGGCCCGCTGACCTCATTTGCCCGCCACTACTGTTATCAATAGCAGTGGCGGGCAGATGATGTCAGCGCGCCCGCCACCACTATGTCAACAGCAGTAACGGGCAAGCTATCTCATCTGCCCGCCACTGCTGTGTATAACCCATAACATAGAATGTTGTGATCCCACAAACCAAAACACAGAAATTATATGCTTCACACAGCCATCCACATACACAGCAACAAAACATCCACATATCCACATACACATCCACAACAACAACACATCAACACAACAACCATCCATCTCATCAATTTTCAAAAATTTACAAAGTTTGCATTATATGCTTCACACAACCATCTACATACACAGCACAACAATAACACATTTCATCAATTTACAAATTTACACATCAAGTCTAAAAAGTTTACATCTATCAAAATTTCAAAATTAACCATTGTTTCACAAATACATGCTCACGCGGTTTATGTTTTCTTGGAAGGCCAACTCATATCTTAATTGGTTCGCCTTTACATTCTTCCGGCCCAATCATACAGAGTTGGATGCTTGGCCACGTCACTATCAGGATCGAAAAATGCTCCAAGCTCATGAAGAATCTCATGCATCGTGAAGCGGCACATCCTTGATATGATTTCGTACATTTGTGATTCTGAGAGTTGGCTCTTCTGGGCAACGGTTGGTGGACCTGACGCCTGCATACGTAAAATATAAGTACATACGCTGCAAGTTATATTAGATTAACACACAAGAAATCAACTTACTTCTTTAGTATCCTCAGATACTGTCCGCCCAAACTTTCCTAAGTTATTGCTCATGAAATCACAAGTATAATAGCCGCAATGCACGGAACCAAGAGATTGTTTGTGACACTTCAAAATAGACAAAGTTAGAACAATATGTAGTTTGGCTTTATCAATTGAATTAACAAATTTAAAAATATAATATTACCGGATAGTTGGTTCTGATAAGCATATCTTTCGGCCTCTATTGATCATGTGGGCCACCTAACTTTTCCACGTAGTATCTATATGCACTCTGAATAACATTTAATATATCTTGATATTCTTTTTTGGGTTTGTCGAGCGAGTGGAGCACATAAACCCTTGAGCTCTTTGGGTATATCAGAAGTGCAATCCAATGATCACTATCGAAAGAAGTAATATATGATTATGTTAGTTTCATAATCGATAAAACGTGATGAAGTGGATATAGTGGGTATACTTACTTAAAGTTATATGCCCCACTTATCATTTCTCTGTCCTTCCATTGATCCATGCACCGCGCAATATACAACGCGGCACAACTCCTTTTGTTCTTCTTAAGTGAGTCTTCGTCTTTATTGAACATCTTTCTGTGAAATTTTTTCTTACCCGCAGTCCAGTACATGCTATCGTTCTGGTTTAGTGTCGGGTTCAGCGCACTTTGGCTTATTAATGACGGGTTCAAGTAACCATACATATTAGACGCATCACAGCATGAATTACAACTGCATATGTTATGAAACTATAGTCAATATAAGACATTATTTATTTTTTCTTTGTATTGACAAAGTATAAAGTACTTACATGCACCAGAGCATCATGCTTGTGATGTCGGTTCGCTTCAGACGAAACATCCGATGGAAGTCGTCGAAAAATAGTGCAAGCTTAAACTCTGGGCAGTTGAATATTTCTTATGGAACCTTCAGTTCTATTTGTGTTACTCCTAACGAAGACGCTTCGAGGTACCAGTCATGAAATGTTTTCATCATCCAAGGCATACTCTTAAGTACTCCTTGGGGTAATAATGGTTTGCCTGGTTCGTATTCGATATAATCCTCGTCTCCGTAGGTCCACTTATCAACAGAAAGTGAGCCCGCATGCTTTTGTACTGGAGCCTTTATGGGAGCCGCTTCGGGCATAGAATGTGTTTGCCCCATAGTAGTAAAAAATTTATGCATCTCAGATTTCGGCGCAGAATACTGCCCAGCTTGAACAGTTATCTTGTGGATTGCTGGCTTTGGGCATGCATCTTGTTTTTCAGGTTCGGCAACTAGCACTGGCACTTTTGTTATGGGCTTGGCCACCGGCACTTGAGGCTCAGCCGGAACTGTCACTTGAGGCTCAGCCGGAACTGGCACTTGAGGCTCAGCCGGAACTAGCACTGGCATTTGATCTGGCTCTGGCACATTTGTGTTGGGCTCATCAGTGCGCTCAAGCATTGGCACTGGCTTTGTCACTTGAGGATCAGAAGTCACTTTCGATTCTATCACTTCTGCCACTTTATCGGGCACTGGCTCTTCCTCTGCCTTTTCCTCTATCTCACGCTCATCAACAGGTGATAAAGATCCTATATTTTGCACATCCTGAGATGAAAGATATGTGGGGGATTGTGATGAGACAATAGGTGATTTACTCTGAGAACTTGTCTGTAGTAATTTGATATCTCGGCTCGCCCATAGGACAAAGTTATTTAGAGCATCTCCGATTGTCTCAATCCCCTCATCAGGCATTGGAAGATCTAAGGGGTCATTAATAAATCTGTCGTTGGTGATCTCATTGACCTGAACCTTGGTATAGTCAGCAGGAATAGGCCGATTGTGAAATAAATCCCCAAGCATAGCAATGCATCGTGCAGCCTCTTGGGAATGCCCTTTGCGCCCTATCGGTACATGCAGGGTGCATGGTGTGTCCTCTTTAATATAATTTACAGGAAATTTGTCTTGTACTGAGCCAACACTGCTTGGTACGTCGAGTCGTACCTCTGGCACAATTATTTGTCCCGCTGCAGCTTGCATTATGTTTGGATTCTTGTTAATAAATACAAAAAAGTGTCGTTCCCACTCTGCACGGCGCTCTGCGGCGTCGTCTATGCGTGCTTGACGCTTCTTGTATGTGGCACCCTCCTGTTTCTTGAAAGTATTTTTCCAGGGTGCTATAGAAGAGACACCTCGGGTGCGCCCTCGATGTTCCTCGTTTCCGAGAGCAGATGTAAGCTGGTCATTACATCCCTCGGGCTTGAACTTTCCAGTCTTCTCCAACTCAGCGATTTCCTGTGCTTTCTGGAATACTTCACTAGTCCGTGAGTCGGAGAGCATATATTGGCCCTCGGGTGTTTTTTTAGCTCGACCTAGGAGCCATCTCTTAGTGCGCTGATCAGCACCTGAAAACTGTTCAGGTAACCCAGCCGCACGGTCCTCCTCCTCCTTTCTTCTGCACTCATCCTCCTTGGCCTTATATCCACCTAGCCCAAGTTTATGTGGGAACTTATTCTTCTTATTAAGTTCTTTGAACATGATGCTCTCTTGTTTGGCTTCTTCTGAGCAATGCTGCATTTTGAATTCGTTCCATTCATTTGGCATTATAAAGCCGTAGTCGTTGAGTGGCGACTCATCTTTCTGAAGGTATTGTGTGTTCAGTTTAGTCCTAAATGTACGGAGAGCCTTCCCGATAGTCTTCAATGTGGCAGCTTTAGCGTCTTCTAAGTGGTCTTCCGGGAATTTATAATGCGCTTTATATGCTGCCACAATTCGTTCTTTGTAACTTCAGGGACAGTCTTCCAATTTTTCCAAACTATCTTACATCGCTCCCTGGCGAGACATCCACAGTCGTTACACCACTTCGCTGTGATTTCTTTTGGCTTCTTTGGAGCCCCATCAACATGCACTTCTTCAACCTCATAGATAGTTGTATGCAGCTTGTTCTTCTCCCGTTTCCCTCTCCTCTTCGCATTTGCAGACGATGTTGTGGCAGCGGGCTCAACATCTGTTCGCTCAGTTGACTCAATAGCTGGGACAATAGTTGTTCTTTTCTCGACTTGGAATAATCAACGTTTGCTTCCTCGCTTTGGACGATCCTACGATGATAGACAATGTGAGCTTCAGGAATGTAATCCTCGGTTAGAAGCTGCTCTGACTTGTTACTAACGTAATAATTACCTCCGCTTGAGCTTCAGGAATGTAATCCTAATCGGCGTCTTCTCTCGTTCTCTTCTTCCTAGGCTCCATTGGATGTTCATTCTCTGGAGAGTGGTACGAAGATTCGCTATCGGAGGATCCTTCAGATGAACCCTCTTTATTTGTTTTTGCGGGAGACTCGTAGATGAGCTCCTCGATGGAACGTCCTTCTTCCGCCATAGATAAACTATTCATAGTTAAGAGGCTAATGTATCAGAATTTTGGTTATGCAAAAAAGGTCTGCTGTCATATTTCCATAGTTAAGAGGCTATTACTTCCGAAGCCACTATACTAATCATAGTAGCCTTAGAAGTAATAACAGTAGTAAACTGATCACAGTGTTGTTGAGGCCTCAGCATATTTTGTGTTGTTTTTCAAAATGTTCATGGCTGCCATGGAACCATGAGCACATCCATTCCCTGTCAGCAACACGAGAAAGAAGAAGCTCTTGACGGGAAAGGATGTGTCACATGGCTTGATGACATACATGAGATAACTCAATAACAATTTGCATCATATGCCTCTAAAAGAAATTGCGGAATCTAATGTTGGCCTTCAGCCGGATGAACTTGAGGATTAGTATAGTAGCCTTAGAAGTAATAACAGTAGTAAACTGATCATAGTGTTGTTGAGACCTCAGCATATTTTGTGTTGTTTTTCAAAATGTTCATGGCTGCCATGGAACCATGAGCACATCCATTCCCTGTCAGCAACACGAGAAAGAAGAAGTTGTTGACAGGAATGGATGTGTCTCATGGATAGATGACATATATGAGATAACTCAATAACAATTTGCATCATAGGCCTCTAAAAGGAATTGCAGAATCTAATGTTGGCCTTCAGCCGGATGAACTTGAGGATTAGTATATAGTAGCCTTCAAAATAATAGCAGTAGTAAACTGATCACAGTGTTGTTTAGACCTCAGCATATTTTGTGTTACTTTTCAAATATGTTCATGGCTGCCATGGAACCGTGAGCACATCCATTCCCTGTCAGCAACACGACAAAGAAGAAGTTGTTGACAGGAATGGATGTGTCCCACGGCTTGATGACATACATGACATAACTCAATAACAATTTGCATCATATGTCTCTAAAAGGAATTGCAGAATCTAATGTTGGCTTTCAGCCGGATGAACTTGAGGATTAGTATATAGTAGCCTTAGAAGTAATAACAGTAGTAAACAGATCACAGTGTTGTTGAGGCCTCAGCATATTTTGTGTTGTTTTTCAAAATGTTCATGGCTGCCATGGAACCGTGTGCACATCCATTCCCTGTCAGCAACTTCTCATCCATTCCGTGTGCACCTTTGACAGTGTGATCAGTTTACTACTGTAGCCTCAGAAGTAATAACAGTAGTAAACTGATCACAGTGTCAAAGGTGGGAAATGTATGAAAACTCTTCTTGGCTACAGTAGTCAGCTATTACTTCTGAAGCTACTATATTAATCCTCAAGTAAGGAGATTGTGTTGTTCTCTCTCTCTTGTGTTGTTGAGGCCTCAACATATTTTGTGTTGTTTTTCAAATATGTTCATGGCTGCCATGGAACCGTGAGCACATCCATTCCCTGTCAGCAACACGAGAAAGAAGAAGTTGTTGATAGGAATGGATGTGTCGCACGGCTTGATGACATACATGAGATAACTCAGTTACTATTTGCATCATAGGCCTCTAAAAGTTGTTCTAAAAAAGTGGTAATGTGGTATGAAATATTTCTCATGGCATTACTTAGATATAGAAGACTTCACTCAAGAACTAGAGGGGGGTGAATAGGCGCCTCGACAAAATTCTTTTGAATTAGATGGCCCTTTCAAAACAACCAACGCTCCTCCAAACTTAATCACAGATTATTCTCCAATGAGTCAAATTAAAGACTACATCACAAACTTGCTATTTAATCTTTATGTCTGATCAAGAAATCAGAATTTAAACAAACTTAATTATCTAAACACCTTGCAATGAATTCAAGGGGAAATTTCTGAATCAAAATAGAACACATTCAACCAAAATAGAAAAAATAAAATAAAGACAGTCCTAAACTGCATTCCACAATCAACATTTTCTATTTTTATTTGTTCACCACCGTCGCTCGTGCTTCACACCGCTGCCCGTCGACTGCCTGCCTTCTCCCCTCTGCAAATCTCACCGGTCACCTACACTTTCCCCTCTCTATATCCCGTCAGTCGCCAAACTCTCCCCTCTTCAGATCTAGCCGACCGCCTCCCTTCTCCCCTCTTCAAATTATAGTGTCTTTATTAGGAAAATAATGTTATTAACACTATTTTCAAAAATTACTTGTTTAGCACCATACAAATAAAAATGTAATTAAAATTTTATCGGCAAAATAATGGAAACTATCCTAAAATCCTAGATTCGCTAGTAAACACTGCCATAACAGTAAAAAGGGCACTAGCTGACCTTTTTTCAGCACGGTGGCGACGAGTGGAGGGCGGCAACACGGGCTCCGGATGGTGGTGATGTGTGGAGGGCGGCAGTGCGGGATCCAGGACGGCAGTGTGGGCTCAGGGATGAAGGCGACGGGCTCTAGGGACGGTGGCGGCGCGTGCTCCAGGACGACGGCGACTGGCTTCGGGGATGGCGGCGACGGCTCCAGGAGCGACGGGCAGAGTTCGGTGGCGATGGGCTCCGAGGGTGGCATGGGCTTTGGGAGCGACGTGCGGAGTTTGGCGGCGACGGCCTTCGGGGATGACGACGATGGGCTCCGAGGGCGGTGTGGGCTCCGCGAGCGGCGGCAATGGGCAGAGTTCGGCGCACGGGAGTTAGAAATTGTTGGGGGAGATAATCCCGAAAGCCGAAGAGGGCCCCACAGCCAGGGGGTCCGAAGCCCAGCGCCGGAGGTTACCCTCCGGGGCCAGGCCGCCCGAGGATGCCCTCCGGCGGAAGGACACCGGAGGCCATCCTCCGGGAACGAGAGGCCGGAGGCCACCCTCCAGCAGAAGGATGCCGAAGGCTGCCCTCTGGCAGAGGGACACCGGAGGCCATCCTCCGGGAGCAGGATGCCAGAGGCCGCCCTCCGGCCCGCAGTAGCAAACCCAAGGGGAGTACTGGTGGGAAAAGGACTGGACAAATGTACGGAGAGACAGGATCGCGATCCTCTGAGCCGTGTCGGGCGGCGCGGGAAGCATCCGACACGGCTGATACGCTGTCAGAGTCGAATCTTCTTGTATGTACTATGTATCATCTGTTTTGTCTATACTACCGACCGGTGTGGGGCCATGTAGCCGTTGGCGGTCCAGAGATGCTTGGTCCTCTGGACGGGGCGCCTTATAAATACCCCTCAGTTGTAATTGTAAGACACAGGCTCAAGGAGCATTGAATACACTATCCTCATCTCCACCGAGAAAACCTGCTGGTCCGATCCGTCGTTCCAACAGTTGTCGTCGCTCACCACAACTACCTCTGCCTCAAGATGCCGACTCCTGGGGGGTGCTCTCAATCCTGGGTGACCAGGCCACTCAGCACCGTTGGAGCCACGGCAAATTCACAGTGTCCGCGAGGGCACCGAAGGAGCCGGTCTCACAGGAAGCGAGGACCCCGGGCAGAAGGGCCGCCCCGCCAAGCCCCTCCCAGAAGGAGAAATCATCACCAAGACCTTGACCCAAGGAGGGAAGGATTACCCGATCAAGTTTGGGGGGGCCTCGAACCGGAGGTGTCGGCGAAGCTCGAATCCATCATCCGCGGCAACCTCGACATCTTCGCATGGTCCGACGAGGACATTACCGGTGTCGACCGCTCAATCATCGAGAACTCGCTGGCCGTCGACCCGAAGGCACCGCCGGTTCGCCAGGGGCTCCGAAGACTTTCCACCGAGCGGGCTGAGCTTGCCAAGGCTGAGACGGAGAAGCTGCTTCGAGCAGGGGTCATCCGAGAAGTGAGTCATACCGACTGGTTGTCTAACCCAGTGTTTGTCCGGAAGAAAACATCTGGCAAGTGGCACATGTGTATCGACTTTACTTCTCTGAATAAAGCTTGCCCCTGTGACCCCTACCCCCTGCCCCGCATTGACCAACTAGTTGACTCCACAGCCGGAGCAGAGCTCCTCAGTTTCCTCGACGCTTATTCAGCATACCACCAGATCTGGCTAAAGCCCGAGGACCAGGTGAAAACAAGTTTTGTCACTCCAGCCGGAGTATTCTGCTACCTCCGGATGCCCTTCGGCCTTCGCAATGCCGGGGCAACCTTTTCCAGGCTAATCTCCAAAGCCCTGGGCCATCAGTTAGGACATAATGTGGAAGCATACATGGACGATATCGTCATCAAAAGCGCCACCAAGAGCCATCACGGATCAGACATAGCTGAGACCTTCGACAGCCTCCGGCGATGTGGAATCCGGCTCAATCCGGACAAATGTGTCTTCGGAGCACGCGGAGGGAAGCTGCTTCGGTACATCGTTTCCAGCCGAGGCATCGAAGCCAGTCCAACACAAGTTCAGGCACTGCAAAACATGGCCCCCCTCAGAACCTGAAGCAAGCGCAAAAGTTGGCTAGGCGGTTGGCGGCCCTCGGGCGCTTCCTGGCAAAATCAGCAGAGCGCAGTTTGCCCATCTTCAAGGCGCTCCGAAGTTCTAAGCATTTCGAGTGGACCCCCGAGTGTCAGGACTGTTTCTGACAAATTAAGGAATATCTCTCCGGCCTCGTGGCCCTCGCCACACCCCAGGCCGACAACCCTTTATTGGTCTACCTCGCCGCCTCCGGCACTGCAGCGAGTGCGGCTTTAGTTCAAGAGGAGGAGCTCGGCGGGAAGCTGATCCAGCGCCCTGTCTACTTCATTTCCGAAGCCCTCGCCGGAGCCAAGGCTAGGTACTCCGAGCTCGAAAAGGTGGCCTACGCCCTTGTCATGGCCTCCCGGAAGCTCCGGCACTACTTCCTGGCTCACGATGTCGTCATCCTGACTGCCTACCCGCTAGGTGACATGTTCCGGAACAAGGACGCCACCGGCCGCATCGGAAAGTGGGCGGTGGAATTGGACCCATTTGGGATCTCTTTCGTCGCCCGGACAGCCATCAAGTCCCAAATCCTCGCCGACTTCGTCGCAGAGTGGACGATGGCCCGCAAACCCGCGGGCGCCGAAGCAAGCGAAGGGGTTTGGACCATCTTTTCGGATGGTGCTTACCAGGCCTCGGGGGCTGGGGCCGGAGCAGTAATTGTCTCCCCATCCGGCCAGCAGGCCCTGTATTCTGCTCGGCTAAACTTCCAGGCCACAAACAATATCGCCGAGTACGAAGGAGTCCTCTTGGGACTCCGCAAGGCGCACGCGCTGGGAGCCACTCGTGTGGTCGTCAAGACCGATTCCCAAGTAGTCGCCGGACACATCGACAAGAGTTTCCGGGCTAAGCACCCCGACCTCGCCTCCTACCTCGAGTCCATCCGCAAGTTCGAAGCAGCCTTCAAGGGTATAACCGTCCAAAACATTCCCCGAGGCGAAAACAGCCAAGCTGACGCCCTTGCCAAAGCCGGGGCAGGAGCTCAAGCCTTGCCGCCGGGGGCTTTTTTCGAGGAGCTCACCCAACCTTCGGCGCCCCCTCGCAGCGAGGCGTCCACCTCCACCTCCTCGGACGATCCCCCACCGCCACCACGGCCAGCTCCAGTCCTGTGTACGACTGATGCCGATTGGCGGGAGCCTATCCTGCGCACGCTCGCGGGCAGCGAAGACGGCCATCCTAGCCCAGACCAAGCTCGCCTGCAGCTCCGTGCGAGGTCATTCGAGGTTATCAATGGCATTCTATACAAGTCCGGAGTATGCTCCCCGCTACTCCGCTGCATCTCACACTCAGACGGAGTTGCCCTGCTCCGAGAAATCCACGGGGGGCTGTGCGGGAGCCACCTGGCAACGTGGGCCCTCGCAGGCAAGGCTCTCCGACAAGGCGTATACTGGCCCACTGTCCTAGCCGACGCCGAAGAACTCGTCCGCACCTGCCAGGGTTGTCAGTGGATGGGGCGGCGCAGCCACAGACCTCCAGCAAGCCTGCTACCCATCCCCCCTGTCTGGCCTCTAGCCCGCTGGGGCATGGACCTCATCGGGCCACTCCCCAAAGCAAAAGGAAATCTGCGCTTTGCCGTTGTCGCCATCGAATATTTCTCCAAGTGGATCGAAGCGGAGCGATTGACCTCCATCACATCCTGAAGCATCCAGAAATTCTTCTGGCAGAACATCGTGTGCCATTTCGGAGTACCCAAGCAGCTCACATTGGACAACGGAACGCAGTTCAACGCCGGACCCTTCTGGGCATTCTGCGACGAATTGGGCGTCCAGCTCTGCTTCGCCGCCGTGCGGCATCCCCAGTCTAATGGAGCCGTGGAGCGAGCTAATGGGCACATCCTTTCAGGCCTCAATAAGCGCATCGTCGGCTTAGCCAAAGGGTTATGGCCAGATGAGCTGCCGAAGATCTTGTGGTCCATCCAGACAACCACTTCCCGGGCCACCGGCTTCACTCCATTCCGCCTCTTGTTCGGCGACGAAGCAATGACCCCAACAGAGCTCTGAGCCGGTTCGCTGCGCGTCACAACACCCGAGGCCGGTGACGAGCGCACCATCTCCCTCGACCTGGCCGAAGAGACGCGGCTCCGAGCCGTCGCCAACCTATCCCAGTATCAGAAGGAGACCAAAGCTTGGTATGATCCCAAGGTTAAGCGCAATGAGTTCCAACCGGGGCACCTCGTCCTTCGCGCGGTGGTCGCTCCCACCAAGCTGGGTAACAAATGGGAAGGACCGTACCTTATCACAAGGTCTGGGCGACCGGGATCCTACCAGCTCGCCACCCTAGAAGGCGAAGAGTTGAAGCATACTTGGCACGCGAAGCACCTGAAGCACTACTTTCCGTAGAATCATCACTGTATTCCGCTAACGGCCGATGGCGCCTGCTTTTGTATCCTAATTGTGTAATAAAATCACCAGACAAGTATTTTCGCCCAGCACGAAGCGCGCAATGACTCTAAGAATTTCGCTTCACCAAAGCAATCGGGTTCCGAGCTCCGGCTCGATGCACCCTCGCTCTCGGGTTCCGAGCTCCGGCTCGACGCACCCTCGCTCTCGGGTTCCGAGCTCCGGCTCGACGCACCCTCGCTATCGGGTTTCGAGCTCCGGCTCGACGCACCCTCGCTCTCGGGTTCCGAGCTCCGGCTCGACGCACCCTCGCTCTCGGGTTCCGAGCTCCGGCTCGACGCACCCTCGCTATCGGGTTTCGAGCTCCGGCTCGACGCACCCCCGCTCTCGGGTTCCGAGCTCCGGCTCGACGCACCCTCGCTATTGGGTTCCGAGCTCCGGCTCGACGCACCCCCGCTCTCGGGTTCCGAGCTCCGACTCGACGCACCCCCACTCTCGGGTTCCGAGCTCCGACTCGACGCACCCCCATTCTCGGGTTCAGAGCTCTGGCTCGACGCACCACTGCTATCGGGTTCCGAGCTCCGGCTCGATGCACCCTCTCTATCGGGTTCCGAGCTCCTGCTCGAACGCACCCGCGCTCTCGGGTTCCGAGCTCCGGCTCGACGCACCCTCGCTAGTGGGTCTCGGGCTCTGGCTCGAAACTCCCTTGCACTCGGATTCCTAGATCACGTCCGAAGTGTGCCGCCCCCGTACGTGGGATACATTCAACGTGCCTTCCTCCTAGCTGGTTAGCGCCCAGCCGGCAAACCGACTACCCGCTAAGGAGGGAAGGGAAGGAGCAAGGCGAAAGGCTTCAACCGCATATATCGGAAGCACGGAGGGCGTACAATGTTTATTACAAATCAAAGACAGAAAAGAAGAGTCAAGAGAAGTTCTCATCCAAGCCAAGCAAGAACCGAAAGCCCCTTCGATCGGAGGGATCACCCGAGCCAGAGCGCGCTTCGGTCGAAGGCCTGGGCGCGGTTCGCATGGACCTTTCCTTCCTCTTCCTTCGCTCCTCCTCCTTCTTCTGGGCGCGAAAGGCCCTCTGGTCTTCTTGAAGTTGGGCCCAGCTGCGCAGATCGCCCCCTCCGAGGGGTGCTTCGTCCAAGCCGACCTCTGTATCAGACCAGTCAACCGGCTCGGGAGACGAGGACAAGGAGCGGGGCCCTCTTTCTTCCTCCTTGACATGGTTCAGAACCCCTCGAAGGACGTCAGGATCCGCGCGACCGTCACTACTACGGGGAAGAATGAAGCGCGCAGGCCGGTTCACTCTTAGAGCCTCGAAGATAGCCCATCGATGTCGAAGGGCGTCGTCAAAGTCAAGCACTTCGACGTCACAGTCGCAACCACGGACATCCTGAGTGAGCCCCAAAAAGTACTCTTTATTAATATATGATTAAGTTCCCTAAGCTATTACAGGCGAAGACAGCAATAGACTTCGAAGGAGCTACACCTTCGGGTCTGGCGAACGGGCCGAGGCCGAAGGCTTCGAGGGAGCCGGAGGACCACGCGCGCGGAGCGCCTCCTCCAGCCAAGCCTTGATCGCTTCAGGACCCTCGGTCTGCCAAACCGCCTTGAGCACCTTCCAGGACTGGGTCAGCGCGAGGCTCGGCGTCCGAAGGTGATCCCCCACGAAGGCGACCGGATGCGGGCTCGAAGATGAAGGAAGCGGAAGCCCAGATGCCTCGAGATGCCGAAGAATTCCATAAGCGGCCACCCGAGCGGACACCTCGCCGTACTGCGCCATGGTAAGGTGTATTTGCCGGATGGCGGCCGGGATGAACTTCACCCGGCGGACCAGGGGCTCCCGGGTGATGTCGAACGTGCCACAACTGGTGCCGTAGCGCGCCAACACCTTCCGGAGGGACTCGGCGGTGTCAGCCACCGTCTTCCCAGCCTCGGCTAGCGCTTCGGTCACCTCCCCATTCCGGGCGTTGAGCTCCACCTCAACCCGCTCCATCTGGGCCACCCGGGTCTCGAGTGCTTCGACCTTAGCTACCGCCTCCGAGGCTTGGGTCCCGAGGCGAGACACCTCCCCTTTGAGCCGCTCCGCTTCCGCAGCACGGGATCGAAGCCCCTCCGCTTCGGCACCTCGGGCTCGGAGGGTGTCAATCTCCGCTTCCAGCTCGTCGGCCCGGGCGGCCCGAGCGCGGAGCCCCTCCACCTCCGCGACGCGGGCCTTGAGGGAGTCCATCTCCGCTACTTGGGCCTCGAGCGCTTCGACTCTTGACACCTGAAGTCGGAGGGCCTCGACCTCCGAGGACCAGTCACGAGCCAACCTCTCCGCAGTAGCCACCCGGGCCGCGAGTTCCACGGCATCCGCCTCGTGGCGTCGGCGCTCGAAGAGTAGGGCAGTCAGCTGCCCCTGCGCCAATGTAACCACCTGCGTGCGAAGAAGATGGTCAGAAGAGGAACTAAGGATATATCGAATGTACTTGAAGAAGGTACCTAGCCTGCTGCCATCTCGATGGCCCTTCCGAGGTCCAGGCCGTCGGATAGCCCCAGTTCGCCTATCACCGGAGCCTCGCGTAGCCGCAAATAATAGTCATGAACCAGGGCCACCCTGGACGCGAAGTCCTCGCCGTCCGCCAAGAAGGGGCGCAGGAGGGGCACGGTGCCGCGCGCACCTCGACGATCGGTAGGGGGCTGAGGCCGGACCTCAGCATTTTCGGCGGCCTCCGGAGGGGCCCTTTCGGAGCTTCTGGACTCAGTCTCGCCCTGCTGACCCGGGGCCCTGCTCGCGTCGACAGGGGCTCCGGACCTCGCGTCCGGAGCATCTTCGGGGAATGGGGCGACTGGTTCGATGCCTCGGGCCGATGTGCCTGCGCAAGAAAGCAAAAGTTAGGGTCGAGAAAGCCCTAGCGTTTGGAGGATTATGGATAAGCTATTGTACCTTCGTCCGCAGCGTCGGTAGGGCACTCCGGAGGCTGGACGTGCTCCGACGGGCTCGGGCGATAGAAGAGATTGTCAATGGAATTCAGCGGGGAGTCCGCCGCCGCCGTGGCGAGCTCAGCCTCTATGTCGGCGCTCTTCTCGATGGCGCCGAGTGGGTCGACCAGGCCCCCGCGGTCCAAGCTGTCCGTAGCCCTACTCTCGTGGGAGCCGACGGAGCCCCCCTCCGAAGCTGGTCCATGCGAGTGAGCGGTCTCGGGGCGCGGCGTCGCTTCGATGGTAGGCGCCCCCTGCCTTGTCCCGGGCGCGGGCTCCGTCGGACCCGAGCGAGGGGAGCGTCTTCGCTTCTTCTGGCGCCTGGCCGAACCGATGGGGCCGGGTCCGGAATCGTCAAGGGGTCTCCCGACTCCGACTGGGCCCCATCACTGGAACCCCCGCACTCGGAGTGGGACGTGGAAGAGCGCCCCGGCGACAGCTGCCTCGGCTCCTTCACTATCTTCTTCTTTTTGGGGCGGCGCGGAGAGAGGCCACCATCGACGTCGGTCGCCTTTCTCTTCGAAACATCCCGATGGACCTCGCCTTCCGGGAGGGGCGGGGGCGAGAGCTTGAGGAGCCATGCTGAATAGCGTGGGCCTCATGGCTCCAAATGTGATGAGTCATTGTCAACGATAGTCAAAGAGGACTGAAAAGAGAGAGAAGATCTGTTGCGTCTGGGCCGCGTGTGACTCAGGTTCACGGGCAGCGAGCGACTGTCGGGCAGAGGGGCCGCGAAGTCGGGCTGGCCCAATCCGGGTACATGGGCTAGGAGCAGCAGAGGATCCACTGGGCTGTTGACCGGGATTGACTCAGGTACACGGGTGGCGAGCGATTGCTGGGCTGAGGGAGCTGCGGAATCGGGCCGGCCCAATCCGGGTACCCGGTGCAAAGACGGTGGACGCTTTGTCAGTTTCGGCGCAAAACTGACGACCGTCGATTTCGGATCTGACCGTGCTGAGGCGAAGCCGTAGCTGCTACGAAAGCTCCGCATCAGGACAAGTTACCTTTATTTAGGTTTTTACTATTTTGCCTTTAGGCCCACAGTCAGTCAATCGAGTCTGTAAAAATATCCTAAGTGCAGTTTGGTCTTTTCCATTTATTTCAGTGTCTGTAAAAAACCCTAGGGGTATTTCTGCATTTTCCCCATTTATTGGGCTGCCTATAAATAGGCCCCAATTTCCTAGGGTTAGGGTTACCCATTCAGTAATACACTTTAATCCAGCTAAAGTTTTGGGTCACTTTATTCTCGTCTTCCTGTTTCCTTGTTCCTGTTCGTGCAAGCCGCCGCCACAAGGTTCATCGTTTCTTCTCGAACCCGGTTCGATCAAAAATTAGCTCTTCGTTCGAAGTGTGTTGCACCTCCGCACGAGGACTTCGAAGCAGGCTTCGGCACGTTCACTACTGGCTTCGATACTGCGAACTTTGAACTGTCTTCGTCAAGTACCGAACAGGAGACAACCTTGAACCGTAAGACTCATCGTTTTACGTACACTCAGATTAAATTACTGTGATGATCTTTTACTGTGAATCTTGACTCATTCATGTGATAAATGTTCTGTTAATTTGCCTATTAACACTGTGTTGGTGTCTTTTCGTTCAGGACACCGGTTGTTTTTAGGCTAGATCTTTTGTGGCTTTGTTGATCTGTTTAGCTTTCTGAGCTAAGTCTGTTGAGGTGCGTTGGGTGTTGGGAGCAGGCCATTGATTCGAAAGAATTTTTTAGGCGCCCATTCACCCCGCCTCTGGTCGCTACTTTCGGTCCTACAGAGCTCAAGCGCCCCCCACACCCTGTTGGAACGCTCCCAAGAGCCCACCAACTCCATTCGACGGGTCCGCTCGGCCGCGGTAGGGACTCCGAGAATCCTTTCCGTCATGCGGGCTACCTCCTCGGGGGTCCGGGCGACGAGCGATCCTGCATTCGATCATCAGAGCCGGAGCACCCTTCGAGCACGAAAAACAGGAACAAAATGACGGAGGCAGACACTCACCAAGCCGGCGGGAGAGCTCCGTAGGCATAGACTCGTCTCGGCTACTCCAGAGCGACGCTGGCCACTCCTCCTTCAGCGGAGGGATCTCGAGGGCCACAAACTCCTCCGCCATGTCCCACATACTCATGCAGCTGGCGACGATCTGTAGAAGCTGGACCCTCGCAGAAATCGACCCGGCGTTGGCCTCGATGCACGCTTCTCTCCGGAACCAGATGTGGCACGGGATTCCGGCGAGGCTGGAGCTGAGCCCCACGCGGACGTAGAACCACCGGTTCACCCACTTCGAGTACCACCTTTCGTTGGTGGCCTTCGCCGGGAAGGAGTCCGTGTACTTCCTTCGGAGCTGGAAGTTGATGCTCCCGAAGGCCAGTATCTGGCCCCCTTTCTTCTTCGGCTGGCAGAGGGCTTCGTGCATCTCCACGAAGACTTCCGCCCTCCCTTCGCAGCCTTCGACGCGCATGGCCCACTCGAAAATGGCGAGGCGGGCCACGGCGTTGGGGGATAACTGCGGGAGCTCCAGGTGGAACGCGTCCAGCACCCCGGCGAGGAGCTCCAAAGCGGGGAACCCCAGCCCCGTGTCGAAGAAAGCCTCAAAACGACGACCTCGCCTTCTCACGGCTAAGGGGCTGTCTCTCGGCCAGGTTTCCTCGCCGGCATCCTAGGGCCAAGGCGGGCCCTGGTCGCTTGCTCGATTGACGCCTCAGTGCACGCAGACGGCCCGAGTTCCAGGGTCTGTTCCCGAAACCGCTCTGAGGCGGGGCGGAGCTCGCGCGCGCCGCGCGCCTTCGACGAATCCGTCACTGTCGCCACCGCCGTCGCCATCTGGTGCTGCAAGAAGCGCTGGTCCATCGCCATTGCCGGGACGGCGCTCCTCACCATTGCTCAAAGAAGTGAAAGGGGGCTTAGGGCTCAAGGAGCGGATGAATGATGGCTGAAGTGGTGAATTGGCGCAATAGGGTGCAGAAGGAAGAGGAGGCCACGCGGTGAGTTGTATTTAAGCGCAAGACCGTCGGTCCCTTTTCCGGTTCGGTTGCCGTGTGAACACGGCGGTTGCGTAGCACTGCATTTAAGGCCAACTGGCGCATCGGGGCGCGGCGGCCCCCTGGCGGTTCGCCTCCCCGATGTCGTTTGCGCATGCATTAACTGCTTCCGGCGGCGCCAGTCCGCCTCCTCGGGGCCAGGGGCCCCCGGTCAAGGTGTGCATGCGTCCCGCGAGCCCGGTCAAACTCCTCTCGACCTGTCGAAGAAGGGATTCAAGGCGGTCCTCAACCTTTGGGCCCAGTCGCGCCTCCCTGCTCCGTGGCCCCGCCGCATTCGTCGAGAGGGCCGCGCGGTGGTGGACTCAGCACCCCAATGTAAGTTATGTCCTTGTGAGAGATATCGGGATTATCATGTGTGCTTCCACCCTCTCTTAATGCAGGGCTCCTGAGAGGAAAGAAGCGAGGGGCTACTGTTGGGGGAGATAATCCCGGAAGCCGAAGAGGGCCCCACAGCCAGGGGGTCCGAAGCCCAGCGCCGGAGGTTACCCTCCGGGGCCAGGCCGCCCGAGGATGCCCTCCGGCGGAAGGACACCGGAGGCCATCCTCCGGGAACGAGAGGCCGGAGGCCACCCTCCAGTAGAAGGATGCCGGAGGCCGCCCTCTAGCGGAGGGACACCGGAGGCCATCCTCCGGGAGCAGGATGCCGGAGGCCGCCCTCCGGCCCGCAGTAGCGAACCCAAGGGGAGTACTAGCAGGAAAAGGACTGGACAAATGTACGGAGAGACAGGATCGCGATCCTTTGAGCCGTGTCGAGCGGCGCGGGCAGCATCCGACACGGCTGATATGCTGTCAGAGTCGAATCTTCTTGTCTGTACTATGTATAGTCTGTTTTGTCTGTACTACCGACCGGTGTGGGGCCATGTAGCCGTTGGCGGTCCAGAGACGCTTGGTCCTCTAGACGGGGCGCCTTATAAATACCCCTTAGTTGTAATTGTAAGACACAAGCTCAAAGAGCATTGAATACACTATCCTCATCTCCACCGAGAAAACCTGCTGGTCCGATCTGTCGTTCCAACAGAAATGAAACTAGGTTTTTGGACGGCGGGAGCCAAAACTTTTATATTGTTGTATTAGCAGTGGCGGGCATGATGACGTCATCCGCCCGCCACTGCTATTTTCTCTTAGTAGTGGTGGGCATGCTGACGTCACCAGCCCGCCACTACTAATCCACCCGCCGCTGGTGCTCGATGCCACTACTAAAAGGAATAGCAGTAGCGGGCTGGTGACGTCAGCATACCCGACCGCCACTACTATGAGAGGTGGGGGTTATCTAGCATACGTTGCCTCTACTGTCGAGAAACACTTTGTAGCGCAGCAGTGCGGGGGTTGCTTTGGTGCCATGCGGTTCGAGGTTTGAACCTTGCTGCCTGCAGGCGGTTTGAGGTTCGAACCTTGCTGCTAGCATCCAAACATTTTTTTTACATTTCTATTCTAATTTTCATGACTTTTTTATTCATGTTTAAATTCTAGTTTGAACTTGATTTTTTTAACAATAAAAATACATCATAACTTATCAAATTTAAAAAATTGGTATTATTCTGCCTCACTTTACTTTTTGTCCCTTAGTTTACTGTTTTTATTTCATTAAGTGTGTTTTTATGATCAAAGTCAAAATAAGTTCAATTTGAACTACAAGACATGAAATAATTCACCAAAATTTATAGAAAAACCATATTCATGTTTTGACTCTATAATTAGTTATTATTATCCAGTAAATTTAAAACCATCATAAAAAATAAAGTCTAAAAAAGATGAGACTTGTCCTGTTGTTATGATATGATCGATCCATAGATGTTGTCATAAAAAATAAAATTGTTTCGAGAAAATAATCACGTAGGGCGTTAAGAAACCTAAGATTCTGCGGGGATGAATTAGGGTTTAGAGATGAAATGACCTAGGTTTGAAAGCAAAACCTATAGTTGATTCTTCCTTTGAACTTGAAACTTTTTGTACAATAAAAATACAACACCAATATTCTAATTGCAAAAATTGGTATCTTTCATTAACAGAAATTGGTATTTAAATGCAAAAAAGTCCACGTAGAGGTAGGGATTATCTAGCATACACTGCACAAATAGCCGAGAAATACTTTGTAGCGCAGTGGTGCGGGAGGTTCTTTGGTGCCATGTGGTTTGAGGTTCGAACCTTGCTGCCGACAGGCGGTTTGTGGTTCGAACCTTGCTGCTGGCGCCAAATCAACATTTTTTCTATTTTGTACTTTTTGAAATTTTCAACACTTTTTTATTGATGTTTAAATCCTCATTGAACTTGAATTTTTTAACAATAAAAATACATCATAATTTATCAAATTTAAAAAGTTGGTATTTTTCTGCCTCAGTGTACGTCACTCGACTTAGTGGTGGCGGGCCGATGACATCATGCGACCGCCACTACTAAAAGGATAGCAGTTGCGGGCTGGTGACGTCATCCTGCCCGCCACTACTGCCTCTGGTGGGGTTATCTAGCATACGTTGCCACTCATGTCGAGAAACACTTAGTAGCGCACTGGTGCGGGGGTTGCTTTGGTGCCATGCGGTTCGAGGTTCGAACCTTGCTGCCTGCAAGCGGTTTGAGGTTCGAACCTTGCTGCTAGCATCCAAACATTTTTTTTACATTTCTATTCTAATTTTCATTACTTTTTTATTCATGTTTAAATTTTAGTTTGAACTTGATTTTTTAACAATAAAAATACATCATAACTTATCAAATTTAAAAAATTGGTATTTTTCTGCCTCACTTTACTTTTTTTTATTTCATTAATAAACATGTACAATAAAAATACATCATAACTTATCTATAGTTTATTCTTCCTTTGAAATTGAAACTTTTTGTACAATAAAAATACAACACCAATATTCTAATTGCAAAAATTGGTATTTTTCTCCCTTAGTTTACTGTTTTTATTTCCTTATGTGTGTTTTTATTACATGTTGTTACTGTATGATCGAGACTTTGTAGCGCGGTGGTGCGGGGGCTCACTTGACATATCATGTTTATTTGAAAGCAAGTAAGCAAACACGAGTCCAGGCTGGGGAAACCAGCTTACACATCAAAACGCACTACTGGTCAAACCCAAAAGAAAGATATGGTTTGGAGCTTCTTCTTCTTTCTCGGCACAAACCCAACCTATTTCTGGTTAAACAGATTAAAAGCCTCAACTTGCCAATCCTCAACCAACTCGGCATCATCAGGCAGTCTGAACTGCTCTCCATGTTCCTGAACAAGAAAATACACGCGACGGCGATAGTGAGAACAACTTATTATCAATGATTGAATTGGATGATAAAAATATAAAATTTGCATAAAAAGAGGATCTTGCCTCCTTCCTCCTCTTGCTGCCGCATTGCTCTACATGCTTCCCTTTTCCACCGCTAGCCTCGGCATGTTTCCCTCTACCACCGGTTGTCTCATCATTCTTCCGTCTGCCAACACTTACCCTATCTGGTTGCGGCGATCGTGAGTCGTCCTCCGAGTCGGAGTCCATTATGAGAATCACTTTCTTCGCCAAACAACTGCAAACTATACCATCATGTACCTTATGTTTACCGTATTTGCAAACCTCAGACACGCCACTTGATTTAGAGTCTGAGGATCCACTGTTTGGTTCAATCTTAGGAGGAGCCATATGCATTTTTTTGTCACATTGATATAACATTAAAAAACCCTAAGCTAGTAATATTATAGTACATTAAAAACATTATTGTTATAGTGGAAATTTTTTTTCTCAGAAATTTTTTATAGTACATTAAAAACATTATTGTTATAGTGGAAATTTTTTACAGTACATTAAAAAACATTATTGTTATAGTGCATTCTACTAGTAATATTATACTAAATTATATTACCACGCATAAATTAATATAACAATCCTCCATCATTTTAACCCTAAGCTCGAATAAAATAAGACCAAAGATAGGTTAATAATCATTTACTGATCGACGAGCGGCGCCGACGGGCTCCGAGGAAGGCGGCGACGGGCGGAGGGCAGCGGCGACGTGCTCCGGGACGTCGACGGCGGTGATGGGAGGAGGGGGGTGACACGGGAGTTTAGGGTTTAGAAAATGAAACTAGGTTTTCAGACGGCGGGAGTGGAAAGTATATATAGGTGTATTAGCAGTGGCGGGCATGATGACGTCATTCTGCCCGTTACTGCTATTTTCTCTTAGTAGTGGCGGGCATGATGATGTCATTCAGCCCGCCACTACTAATAGAGGTAGGGACTATATATATAGCATATAATACTCTTCCTACAATGACGTGAAACACTTAGTAGCGCAGTGGTGCGCGGGGCTCCTTGGGGCCATGCGGTTCGAGGTTCGAACCTCGCTGCCGGCAGGCGGTTTGAGGTTTGAACCTTGCTGTTGGCCCCAAAAATTAAATATTTTTAAAAATTTTCTATTGATGTTTAATTAAATCCTCATTTGATCTTGAAAATGTTTTAACAATAAATGACATAATTGATTTTACAAATAGGCACGCTAAACATAAATGATCTAGCCTTGCACTAATTTTCCATCGCCATTGGTGCGTAGATAAGGAATCACACTGCCAAATGACAGTTTTGCTTCAACCACATCAAACTGATTGTATTCTTCTTCATCTTCGACTCCATCAACTCCAACAATTCTTTGTTTTCCTGGAGTAACGATGTATTTTTTCTCATCTTTAGGATCAAGTATGTAAAATACTTGTGCCACGGATTGAGCGAGTATCCAAGGGTCATCTTTATAAGCCACCTTATTAAGGTCAACTATCGTAAACCCGTAATCATCCACCTCCACACCTTCTGGATGTCTGACCCACTGACACTTAAATACAGGGATTTCTATAGAGTTCCCGTAGTTAAGTTCCCATATTTCTTCGATGTATCCATAGTAAGCATTCTTTTGTCCAGTGCTATCTTCTGCTTCTCCTCTGACACCACTATTTTGGCACTGACTCTTTTGATCCTTTGCTTTGGTATAGAATGTGAAACCATTGATGTCATACGCTTGCCATGTTGTAACCATGCTCAATGGACCATAAGACAATTTATTTATCATCATCTCTTCGTCGGTTTCTCCGATCGAAAGGTTTAGATCCCTCAACCATGATGTGAAATAAATTTTGTGTTCTTTCATAATCCATTGTTCATCGCGATCTTTGTTCTTTTCACGAAGCTCTTGCAGGTGTTGTTCAACATATGGTCTCATAATCGCCAACTGATGCATTACACTGTAATGTGATTCTCTTATTGTTTGGTAACTATTGTCTCGTATGATTTTCCTGCCTTTAGTTCCTTTACCGGTGAGTCTTCCATGGTGCCGGGACACGGGAACTCCTATTGGTCTTCCATCTCTTATGTAATCTATGTAGCACTCAATGACTTCCTCAGTCGTGTAGCCCTCTATCATGGAACCCTCTGGATAAGCACGATTTCGTACGTAACCCTCTATCATATAGTGCTCCATAATATCAAAATATGAAGGAGGAAAGCACATCTCAAGCTGACACATAGTCTCCCACATTTGTTTACGTAATTCATTTAACTCTTCAGTGTCGATCACCTTCTTTGATATGACATTGAAGAAGTGACACATGCGTGTTATCACCATCTTCAGAAATGGATGTTTGACTCCTCTTACTGCGATGGCGAGGAATAGCCCAAGCATAACATGACAATCATGAGTGTTGTAGCCGCTCATCCTCAAAACTGCTACGGAGACAATATTCTTTATATTCGTTGAGAATCCTGTTGGAACTCTAATTCCATGTAGACACTTGCAGATTGATCTTTTCTCGTCAATTGTGAGGTTATAGCTAGCAGCCGGAAGGAAAAAATTTCCATTGGCCCTTTCCTGTGGGTGAAGCTCGGGTCTAATTCCGAGAGTTTGAAGGTCCCTTCGTACTTTGAGTCCATCTTTTGATTTGCCCGGTATGTCTAACAAAATACCGATAGTGCTTTCGAAGACATTCTTCTCAACGTGCATTGTATCGATAACATTTTTATTCCTCTTCTGCAACCTCTTATTATTCTTCTTCTGGTGGTCATTGTAGTCCTCCACACAGTCATTTGGACGTTTGTATCGACTCGCGTTGCACTGCGGACATCTCTCTAACAATCCATACTCTTTTCGATATAGGATACAGTGGTTCGGGCATGCATGAATCTTCTGAATGCCCAAAGTCAACGGACAAATCATCTTCTTTGCTTGGTACGTATCAGATGGTAAACCATTGGGTTTTGGCAAAACCTTTTTTAGGAGTTGTAAAAGATCTGAAAAACTAGTGTCAGACCATCCATTGCTAGCCTTCAGTTTCATAAGCTCAAGAATTGTGTACAACACAGTATACTGCTTATCGCATCCGTGGCATTCCTCGTAAAGAAGGTTTTTTGATGCTTTGTCAAGTGCTTCAAAGTTATCGTATCCTTTGGTTGTAGTTCTCTGCAACAACACCTCAGGCGCAACATTTCGCATCAGTTCCTCCACATCAAAGGCGTCATCATCATCATGTTGATCAACATCATCATGTGTTATGTCGGATGTATGATCACAACCTCTTCTATGTTGATGAGCATCTTGCGGCACATCAGAATCTTCAGGAGGATTTTGGCCCATCTCACCGTGTTTCGTCCATATATAATAGTTCTTCACGAAACCATTTTTCAACAAGTGAAATCGTATGGTTTCACGATCAGAACACGGATAAATCGCTTTGTTTTTACAAACTTTACAAGGACAATATATTGCCTCTTCACTCTGACGGGAAGCATATTGTGCGGCAGCTTCAGTAAATTCAGTTACTCTGTTAAATTATGCCACCACATCTCCATCGTTGGACGAGTACATCCAGGACCTGTGCTCCATCTAAAACATATATTATTTGAAAAAATATTAATAAATTCATTATTGTTAATTTTAGTAATTTACAAATTTAAAATATATTGATTTATTATCGCTCATAACAACATTAATTAAAAATCCTCAATGCTTTAATTAAAACTATTTATTAAGCAGAACAACTTATTAAATAAATTAACTATATTGGTTTCTCTCTCTCCAAACAACATAACTCTAGATCTATAATCATAAATCAAATTAAAAAAGAGATTAACATGATGTAAATCAATATAGAAGTGATGAATAATTGTGAGGAGGGTCATATTTGTTCATTTGGGAGAAGGTAACACTGTAAATGGAAGATTATTTGAAAATTTCTATTCACAAACCCTAAATTAGTAAAACGCTAATAACTCATTGTATACATGATTAAATACAAAATAAATGTGAGATTCGGCATGGATTTACCTCCTAGAATGAGATCCTTCAAAAGAAACGAAAACAAAGCCTCCCCCCTCTTTATCTAGATTTTTGTCGCCATTGTACGGACAAAATTAAATGCGAACTCTGGTAGAGCTCGGGGAGGAAGAAGCTGCGCATTTATAGCTAGAATAGTAGTGGCGGTCGCAAGTGATGTCATCAATACTTTAGTGGCGGCCATATTAGCAGCGGCGGGCAGCACCAGTGCCCGCCGCTGCTATTGGTACAATAGTGGCGGTCCGGGATGACGTCAGCACCGACTGCCACTACTTTACCAACAATAGTGACGGGCGCCGGTGCTGCCGTCAGCACCAGCAACTGTAGTGGCGGGCATCTAATGGCCCGCCACTACAGTGGTTTTGCCCAACGCCACAACAGTGACAGTTTGTAGTAGTGTAGGTTCATCTTTAATCCAAACATCGTGGCCCTTTCCTAAACTTGACATAGATCGGCCACATGGTTTTGAGTATGGCTTGATTTTACCATGACGTCATCTATGTATATTTCCACCAATAGGTTGATAAGATCATAGAAGATGTAGTTCATGGCCCTTTGGTAATTAGCTCTGGAATTTTCAAATTGAAGGTCATCACCACCCACTCGTAATGTCCAATAGATCCGAGGCACCTGGAAGCCATCCTGTGGATGTCCTCAATAGCCATGAAAATTTTATTATACCTTACATTTCCATCATGAATCTAATAATCTTGTGACATGATGTGGCATCCACTAATAAATCTGTGACTGGCATCGGGTATTCATGTTTTTTGGTCGCCTTGTTTCGATCTCTCAAGTCAACACATATCCTGAACTCGCCACTTTTCTTCCACACAAGCATAATATTTGGCACCCACTCTACATATCGGCATGGCCTTATGAATCTTATATCATACAATATTTTTACCACAGCCTTGATATCTGGATATATTTCCTCCTTGAATCACCGAGGTGATTGCTTGAAGAGCCGATACTGCTGCTTTATTGGGAGCTGATATTCTATTTGATCGGCTTAAACCTTGCATTTCATGATATTCCCATGCAAAGAATTCTCGATACTCCCATAATAATGCAATTAATTCATTCTTTATTTCATCGAGAAGTTAAGAACTTACAAAAGTTGTCATCGGTCTATCGCTGGGTCCGATATCTACTTCTTGTAGCTTATCAGTTGTTGACGCTAAGATTTACTATAGCCTAGGCCCACCAAGGATGTTGCATGGTCAATAGAAGTCAAAAGGGGTCGGGTAAAAGGTGGTCAAAGAAGCCCGTCCATGTTGTTATAGCATGACCGAACATGCAAGACCCGATGAAGGTGAGAGAAGATAAAGAGGATCCAAAATTGGTTATAGGGTAGATTACTTGGATGACAAGTCTCCGGACTATAAATATGTATCTAATTAGCTAGGTTTAGAGGACACACAATCAACCACAATAAACTACTACTTTCGGTGCAACGCCACCTTTGGATTCCCAATGTTAATCCCGGCATGACTAGTTATTGTCTCGGTTAGGTCCAATCTTGTAGTTACGGTGATCTAATAGCGTGAATATGTTATTTGGTATATTTGGTTTAGTTTCTATCAGGGTACAAGATGATAGAATGTTTAGCCCAATAGCATGGATGTGGTCATCAGCCCCATGGCCCATAGGTATGTTTATTCTTGTTTATCATATTCTTACCACAGTCATCGGCTTGATAGCCAATCAGCATCGATACTAACTATTGGCGTAAAAGATTACGCTAACAGGTTTTCAGAGATTGGAAACTAACAAACGAAGTGTTTGTGAAGTGAACTATTCCAAGCCTCTGAATTGGATAATAACTTGAAGTAATTCGAAGTAGTGTTTTGAATAACTGAGTATTCGATCCTCATTACAGCGTAAAATGGGGGTATTTATAGGCAAAAATCTTAAGGAAAAGACCTTTTTACCACTCTATTACAACCGACATAGTGGAAACTATTTGGTACCCTTAATAGGGCTAAAATGGTAAAGGACTAATCTAATGAGAAAGAAGACAAGTCTTCCATCCTAGCTGGCAAATAAATTCTCTGAAGAGTCGACATTCAAAGCATACTCCGAACAAGAGTCCACATTGATTCTTCGAACTTGACCCAGTACTAAACCAGAGTTAGATACACGAACTTCGGTTTAATAGATTGCCTTCGTCTTGTTACTGTAGTGACCCTGAGGATGAAGTATTTTCCCCCAATAGTAGCCCCTCGAATACTCTTCTCCGCATAATATGTAAGGTTAGGAGAGCAGTATATGCAAGAAAAATAATCATGTGTAGGGGTTAATAAATTTTATCAACCTTCGGAATATGCAAAGATTCATAACTTCGAATTAATGTCTAAGGGAGTTCTATTCGAACAATTCTGGAATCAACTTTTATGAAGCCGTAAAGCCCTTTAGACTTAGAAGAAATAGTCGTTAGCCTCTTCCTTTCAGAAGAAGCTAAATGCTTCGTTAATTCTGTAAAAAGTAACGGTCAAGAAGGCGGAACGACAAGTCTGAACGGTAAAAAATTGGGAATCCAGGCTATAAATAGAGGACCCAGAAACATCCCAAACACCTTTCTCACCGTCTTTGCGCAATCATCCATTAGCCTCCAAACTTAGTCTCAATCGCTCGGTTCGGCTTGATGGCGAAGACAAGCTTCAAGGCTCCCGGGGCGACTTCGGCCCTAGCCTGGCAATAGGCCATGGTGGTGGCAGCAGCGGCAGTGGCAGTGCCGACAGGGAATCCCCAACAGGTCGGTCCCCATGACCTCCTCCCAGCCTCTTCGAAGTACTCCGACTAGTCTTACAAATTGGGGCCATCCACCTGCAAGAGGAAGACGATCGCAGCACTGGTCGAAGGAAAGATTAGCTCTGGGATCAATGTCCACAAAACCGGGAAGGAAGCTGATGAGGACATCACTTCACATGATACACACATGGAGCTTCCACCTACAATTCAATTACAAGGACCAATCACACACGCCCGTGCCCATCGCTTGAACCATGAGGTTAATTATTTCCTTAGCAACTATGTTAATATTTGTTTGGATGGGATGCTACTGAATACTAGTGATATTTTGTTCCATAGGAACATGGGAGATGGAATAGGAGAGTTGGAGTTGAAGACGGAGTCGCACGGATGATTTGAAGTCATGAATTCGCTGGTTCGGACTACATCAATCACCATGCACCAAAAAGGGCGTAACTTCCTCATACGAAGTCTGATTGACGTGTTCTTGGATGTTTTGGAAATCTAAGGAGAAGACGGATCTTTTGGCATTGGTTTCGCCTCATTTAGAGTCTCGAGTTGTCCTGTGTGACTAAAACATTCCTGCATGACAGAATTGGGCTGAGTTGGACCTTGTACTGAGTTGGAGGCCGTGTTGGCCCATAGTCCGAGTCATGTGCGCCTTCTACAGGCTGCCCACGCCCCATATATTCATGATAGACGTCATTAGGGTTAGGTTTTGCTTTGTTTGCATCTACACTCGTGTGTTTAGATCCCGCTCTTGCACCAGACCGATTGGCTGCTGCAACGGCGTTTGTGAAACCTCACCTCATCATAGTTCATCTGTGATTTGGCATTCGACTCGTGTTCTTCCTGTTCTTGCTTGTGTTCTTGGATTTTCTTGCAGGAACTAGCCTTCGTGGTGAGGTCAATTGTGCCCTGCGTGGTTGATAACCGACGGATATGGTGGTGTAGCGATTGTAAGGTTTTGATTCGTCGGACCGGATCCTTGGATCGTCAACGTCGAGATTCTCCACCAATCCAAGTTATCCTTACATAGCGGAAGATCATGACCAATCCGAGTTGGTATCAGATTCCAGGTTTCCCGTTAGATAATCTTGATCTTCTTTTATTTTTACCTAGAGTCCAGAAAATCCTCACAAAAAAATTCCCACCGAGAACCCCTTTGTGCCTTGCGATTTTAATTTCAGTTTTTAGCTTTGTTGAGTTTGTGTTCTTGGCCGAGTCTTGTTGCTGGTTTAGTCATCCCTTTGTGTCGTTTGAGTAGTAGATGATCTTGTGTCTCAAAAAAAATTACCCCACCCGAAACCCCCCCTCCACAACCCTAGTCGATTTCCACTTGGTTTCCTACTCGGTTTTCCACATCGAGTCCTTGTGACCCCCCTTCGGTAAAACAGGCATAACTTTTCGCTCGTTTGTCAGAAAAATCTGAAATTGTTTGAGCATCTTCTTGACCCAATTTGGAGCCGACCCAAACTATGCTTCACCCGATTTGGTTTCATCAGAATTGCCAAAAAAATCAGGAAGATAAAGAAAAAAATTGGTCAAAGTTTTTGCACGCCGTTCAGAGAACTTGTTGAATTTCTGTGAACCTCATCCCACCTCAGTTGCAGGTGCCAATTTTTGTGGTTGCATCTCTTGTCATCCTTGTTCAAAAAATATAGTGAAAAAAAAAGAAAAAAAGAAACGGGAAATAGATAAGCAAAAGAGAACCGGTCCTGTCGTTTGCTACCTTGTTCTGCCTCCACCTTGAGTTTTGGGCACATAGTTTCCCTCTATTGCTTGAATTTCACCTTTGGAGCACTTAGACCAGCAACTTTGATGAGTACTAGGAAACACTTATTGAACTTGGTTTAACTGTTATTACTATCGCTATTCCTTGCTACTTACTTTGCCTTCCAAGCTACACCTTCTCTTGGTCAGGACAGGTTTATATCTTGCAATCGCCCACCACCCTCCACTTGGTTCATCACCAGTAGGCCGGTTACCTCACTTCGGCGTGGTAAAAACACTTGAAAGCGTGGGTAAGCCACTTGACAAATTGCTTCCACCACACACCCACCACCCCACCTAGTTGCTTTCCATAAGGATTATTCTTTGTTGTTTTGTCTTTTCACTAACATGGCAGATAACAACGGTACCCCTCCATCTGATTTTAATGACTGTGTCTCACGATGTGCTCTACTAGATTCTCAGCGGAAGACCCAGCACTCCATCGAACGTCTCGCGCGTATGGTGGCTGACCTAGTGGACCGGATGACTACCCTGGAGACACGCTTGCCTGCTGCACAAGCCGGCGACGACCATGTTGAAGAGGAAGACGACCTATCTGATGCCGGGAACAATGGCATTGACCCTAACGAGGCTGCACGTCATCCCTTTCAGTTCAATCGTCAAGGTATGGGTGGCCACCGCAACCGCCATCCACGAGGTAACAATGGCAACCGTGGGAACAATGATCCCTACTCCAAGGTAAAATTTTCAGTACCACATTTTGCTGGCACCTATGATCCAGATGCATATTTAGATTGGGAGATGTCAGTCGAACAAAAATTTAATGCTCACATGGTTCCTGCTATCCACCGCGTGCGCTTAGCTACTAGTGACTTCACTGGATATGCTCTTCTTTGGTGGACTGAAATAGTTCAGGTTGGCAATGAACCACAAAATTGGGGTATGTTAAAATGGAAAATGCGTGGTAGATGGGTTCCTCCTTCATATAAACGTGATTTGAGAAAAAAAATTGTAGCACCTAAACCAAGGAAATAAATCGGTAGAAGAGTATTATCAAGAGCTGCAAATAGGTTGCATGCGTGCTGAAATTGAGGGGGACAATGAGGATAAAATGGCCTGTTTTTATGGTGGGTTAAGACGTGAAATTCAGGATATCATTGATTATAAATAATACAATACTATCACTCGTCTTTTCCACCTTGCTATACTTGCAGAAAAAGAATTGCAGGGTCGCCAACAACCACAACGCAGCATGAGGACCAACATTGGTGGTGCAATTCATGCTCAAGTGGGCAGCAGCAGCGACCACCACCTCCTTCTCGACCGGCGGTTACATCAGCACCTTCTGCATCTACAGCCCAGGCTGAGAGCTCCAAAGCGGCAACATCCAAGGCGCCAGCCAAGCCCACCTCCTCGGCGGCCTCTACTACACGTTCTACAACGATCTAGTGTCACCGATGCAAAGGATTCGGCCACGTTATGAAGGACTGCCCTAGTCAACGGGCTTATATTGCTACGGAAGACAGTGGCTATGTAAGTGCTAGTGATGTTGAAGATGAATATGCACTTGCTGCTAACATTGCATGAGATTATGATGCTTCCGACGATGACGCTGTTTTTGCATCGTATGCCTCTGCCGACCATGAAGAACTTATGGTACAACATGTTTTGAGCACTCACATGGAGCAGGACGATCGGGCACAATGGAACAATCTGTTTCAGACCTTCATCATCATCAATGACCGTCGTGTACGTGTCATCATCGACAGCGGTAGTTGCAACAATTTGGTGAACCACGACATGGTAACGAAGCTTCAACTTCCCACACGTGCACATCCACACCCTTACCACGTGCAATTGTTCAACAATAGCGGTAAGGTCAAGGTAACACAAACTGCTCACATCAGATTTTCTATTGGTACATACTTCGGAGTTGATGATTTTGATGTAGTAACAATGCAATCATGTTCTCTATTACTTGGTAGACCTTGGGAGTATGATATTGATGCTACACACCATGGTAGGAGCAATAAGTACACATTTATGTATAAAGGAAAGAAAGTTACTTTGCTTCCTATGACTCCTGCTGAAATTGTGAAATTTGAACAAGAAAACATGCTAAGGACACACAAACGAGCAAACAACCTTCTGAAAATCAGCAAGTAGCTAAGACGCTTTTGAGGCAACAGAAAGATAAAATTGCTTCTCCTTCTTCATCACAAGCTATTAATCTGAAAGGACGTGTCATGCTTGCAACTAAAACTGATCTTGCTGAAATTTGTGATGATACTCCCATGATATATGGCTTGATTTTCGCGAACTTGCTGTTTTCACTTGCGAACATTCCTAGCTCTGTTCCCGTTGCAGTCACTGACCTTTTGCAGGAGTTTAACGATGTTTTTCCTGCTGAGATACCACCCGGCCTACCACCGATACACGGCATCGAGCACCAAATTGATTTCATCCCGGGAGCGTCTCTTCCTAATCGTGCAGCGTACCGTACCAATCCAGAGGAGACAAGAAATTCAGCGCCAAGTACAGGACCTTCTTGATCGTGGGTACGTCCGTGAAAGTCTTAGTCCTTGTGCAGTACCCGTTCTTTTGGTGCCTAAGAAAGATGGTAGTTGGCGCATGTGTGTTGATTGTCATGCTATTAATAATATCACCATTCGATATCGACACCCTATTCCTAGATTGGATGACATGCTTGATGAGCTTAGTGGTGCCATTATCTTTACTAAGATCGATCTCCGTAGTGGCTACCACCAAATTCACATGAAACTAGGTGATGAATGGAAAACTGCTTTTAAAACAAAGTTTGGATTATATGAGTGGCTTGTCATGCCTTTTGGACTTACTAATGCACCTAGTACCTTCATGTGCTTGATGAATGAAGTCCTACGACACTTTATAGGACGCTTTGTGGTAGTATACTTTGATGATATCTTGATTTACAGCAAGTCTTCCACTGAACATGTTGAACACCTACGTGTTGTTTTTTCTGTCATACGTGAGGCTAGATTGTTTGGTAACCTTGAGAAGTGCACGTTTTGCACGGATCGAGTTGTGTTTCTTGGATATGTTGTCACTTCACAGGGCATTGAGGTTGACGCGGCGAAGGTAGAAGCAATCAACAACTGGTCGCAACCTCAAACTATCACACAGGTACGTAGTTTTCTTGGTCTTGTAGGTTTCTACCGATGTTTTATGAAAGATTTCAGCACCATAGCTGGTCCTTTGAATGAGTTGACCAAGAAGGGAGTTACTTATACTTGGGAACCAGCACAAGAACAAGCTTTTGCCACACTCAAGGATTGCCTTACACATGCACCTCTACTTCAGCTACCCGACTTCGGTAAGACTTTTGAGTTAGAATGTGATGCTAGTGGTTTTGGAATAGGAGGTGTGCTGCTACAAGGAGGTAAACCCGTGGCCTATTTTAGTGAGAAATTACATTGTCCACAGTTGAATTATTCTACCTATGATAAGGAATTATATGCCTTACTACGTGTGCTTGAAACATGGCAACGTTACCTTTTGCCTAAGGAGTTTATTATTCATTCGGATCATGAAGCATTGAAGCATATACGTAGTCAAGCAAATCTGAATAAACGACATGCTAAATGGGTAGAATTTATTGAGACTTTTCCATATATCATTAAGCATAAGAAAGGGGAAGATAATGTGATTGCCGATGCTTTATCTAAACGTTATACATTGCTTTCTCAACTTGATTATAAGATCTTTGGTTTAGAAACATTGAAGGACATGTATGCTACTGATTTGGACTTCAAAGATGCTTTTGCAAATTGTACACATGACCGTGCTTGGAACAAATATGTGCTGAATAATGGATATCTTTTTCGTACTAACAAGTTATGTGTGCCGGCTAGCTCTCTTCGCTTGTTGTTATTGCAGGAAGCACATGGTGGTGGTTTGATGGGTCATTTTGGATCAAAGAAAACTGAAGATGTGTTGTCCACACACTTCTATTAGCCTAGGATGAGACGAGATGTTGAGCGCTACGTGGCATGATGCACTACTTGCAATAAAGCTAAGTCCCGTCTAAACCCACCTGGTCTTTATATGCCTCTGCCTGTTCCTAGTGTACCTTGGGAGGATATTTCTATGGATTTTGTGTTAGGATTACCTAGAACTAAGAGGGGGAGGGATAGTATTTTTTTGGTGGTAGATCGGTTCTCTAAAATGGCACATTTTATACCTTGTCACAAGAGTGACGACGCTACCAATGTTGCTGATTTGTTTTTCAGAGAGGTCGTACGCTTGCATGGAGTTCCCAATACCATCGTTTCAGATCATGATGCTAAATTCTTAAGTCATTTTTGGAGGACGTCGTGGCATAAGTTAGGGACGAAGCTGTTGTTTTCTACTACTTGTCACCCACAAACGGATGGGAAAACGGAGGTCGTCAACCGTACATTGTCCACCATGTTGAGGGCTGTTTCGAAGACCAACTTGAAGCTCTCGGAAGAGTGTCTACCTCATATTGAGTTTGCATATAATAGGTTAGTACACTCAACTACTAAGGTAAGTCCGTTTCAAGTGGTCTATGGATTTAATCCACGTGCTCCTATTGATTTGCTACCATTTCCACCATCTGAAAAATTGAATTTTGATGCTACTACACGTGCTGAATTATTGTTTAAGATGCATGAAACTACTAAAGCAAACATAGAGAAAATGAATGAGAAATATCGTGCTTATGGTAGTAAGGGTAGAAAAGAGATAACATTTGAACCGAGTGATCTTGTTTGGTTGCACTTGCGCAAGGATCGTTTCCCTGATTTGAGAAAGTCTAAATTAATGCCCCGTGCTAATGGTCCTTTCCGTGTGCTTGAGAAGATAAATGATAATGCATATAAACTTGAGATGCCTGTAGCTTTTGGGGTTAGTCCGACATTTAACATTTTAGATTTAAAGCCCTATTTGGGAGATGATGATGATCTTGAGTCGAGGACGACTCTAATTCAAGAGGGGGAGGGTGATGAGGACATCACTTCACATGATACACATATGGAGCTTCCACCTACAATTCAATTACAAGGACCAATCACACGCGCCCGTGCCCGTCGCTTGAACCATGAGGTTAATTCTTTCCTTAGCAACTATGTTAATATTTGTTTGGATGGGATGCTACTGATTACTAGTGATATTTTGTTTCTTAGGAACATGGGAGATGGAATAGGAGAGTTGGAGTTGAAGACGGAGTCGCACGGATGATTTGAAGTCATGAATTCGCTGGTTCGGACTACATCAACCACCATGCACCAAAATGGGCGTAACTTCCTCATACGAAGTCTGATTGACGCGTTCTTGGACTTTTTGGAAAGCTAAGGAGAAGATGGATCTTTTGGCGTTGGTTTAACCTCATTTGGAGTCTCGAGTCGTCCTATGTGACTGAAACTGTCCTGAGTGACAGAATTGGGCCGAGTTGGACCTTGTACTGAGTTGGAGGCCATGTTGGCCCATAGTCCGAGTCGTGTGCGCCTCCTACAGGATGTCCACGCCCTATATACTCATGACAGCCACCATTAGGGTTAGGTTTTGCTTTGTTTGCATCTACACTCGTGTGTTTAGCTCCCGCTCTTTCACCGGACCGATTGACTGCTGCAACAGCGTTTGTGAAACCTCACCTCATCATAGTTCATTTGTGATTTGGCATTCGACTCATGTTCTTCCTGTTCTTGCTTGTGTTCTTGGATTTGCTTGCAGGAACTAGCCTTCGTGGCGAGGTCAATTGCGCCCTGCGTGGTTGATAACCAACAGAGACGGTGGTGTAGTGATTGTAAGGTTTTGATCCGCCGGATAGGAGCCTTGGATCGTCAACGTCGAGATTCTCCACCAATCCAAGTTATCCTTACCTAGCGAAAGATCGGGACCAATCCCCCTATTAGAAGCCATCCCTTCCCCGTGGCCCAGAGAAGTCGTTGTTTTCGAATTAGCCTTCTTCGAAGTAGGGTTAGGACTTCCAACGGTACACTTCCTATCGGAGGTACTAGATCTCTTCCATGTTACCCTTCCTCAATTGTCTCCGAACGCGATACCGTGCCTAGCTATCTTCGAATGAGCGCTGCGAGCCGAAGCTACGAAGGGAGAGAAGAGATATTTGCAGCGCTGCACAAAGCATCTTGCTAGCCGAAGACCTACCAAGGCTCCAGAGGGGAAAAAATCGCAGTAGCCTTCGGCAGCATCAACTTCAGAGTTCGAGATGAATTCAAACTGAGGTTTCCAGCGAAGGCCATTCTTGGGGGAAATTACTCTATTTCCAAAACTTAAAGAGTAACCCTTCGTTGGCTGAGTGAGGACCCCGAAGGTGGCGGACTGCTGTTCGGAGCATACGTCGCCACGACCGGAGGGCACCACGGTGCGAAGTCCTAGAGAACCCTCCGAAGGGAAGATGGAGGCCTCGAAGCAGAAGGACATGATTGATTGGATGTCCAGCTTATCCATCTACCTTGCAGTGCTTTACCGTGTATAACCTTGATTATAATACCGAATAGTTTCTACTATGTCGGTTGTAATTTAGTGGTAAATAGGTCTTTTCCTTATGATTTTTTCCCTATAAATACCCCCCATTGTACCTTGTAAAGGAGGATCCAAAACAAGTTGTTCATCCACACTCATTCGGACCACTTGAGCTATTATCCATTTCGGAGGCTCAAGCTAGTCCTAAAGCACAAACTTCCTGTTTGTCCGTTCTTGATTATCGAGAACCTGTTGGCGTAATGATGAGGACATCACTTCACATGATACACACATGGAGCCTCCACCTACAATTCAACTACAAGGACCAATCACACGCGCCCGTGCCCGTCGCTTGAACCATGAGGTTAATTCGTTCCTTAGCAACTTTGATTATATTTGTTTGGATGGGATGCTACTGAATACTAGTGATATTTTGTTGCTTAGGAACATGGGAGATGGAATAGGAGAGTTGGAGTTGAAGACGGAGCCGCACGGATGATTTGAAGTCAAGAATTCGCTGGTTCGGACTACATCGACCACCTTTCACCAAAATGGGCATAACTTCCTCATACGAAGTCCGATTGGCGCGTTCTTTGACTTTTTGGAAAGCTGAGGAGAAGACGGATCGTTTGCCGTTGGTTTCACCTCATTTGGAGTCTCGAGTCGTCCTGTGTATTTAAAACAGTACTGCGTGACAGAACTGGGCCATGTTGGCCATAATCTGAGTCTGTACGTCTTCTAGCCCACAGCCCAAGTCTGTTCCCTTTCCACAGGCCGCCGCCCTATATATTCTCACGCCAGCCAACTCTAGGGTTAGGTTTTGCTTTGTTGCATCTACACTGTTGTGTTTAGATCCCGCCTCTTGCACCGGACCGATTGGCTGCTACATTGGCGTTTGTGAAACCTCACCTTATCTTCGTTTGTCTGTGATTTGGCATTCGATTTGTATCCTTCCTGTTCTTGCTTGTGTTCTTGGGTTCGCTTGCAGGAATTAGCCTTCGTGGCGAGGTCAATCGCGTCCTGCGTGGTTGATAACCAACGGAGACAGTGGTGTAACGATTGCGAGGTTTTGATCCGCCGGACCGGAGCCTTGGATCGCCAACGTCGAGATTCTCCACCAACCCAAGTTTATCCTTTACCTATCGGAAGATCGGGACCACTCCCCCATCAGTTGGTATCAGAGCTCAGCTTTCCCGTTAGGTAATCTCGATCTGCTTTTGTTTTACCCAGAGTCCAGAAAACCGCACCAAAAAAAATTCCCCACCGAGAACCCCTTTGAGCCTTGCGATTTTAATTCCAGTTTTAACTTTGTTGAGTTCGTGTTCTTGGTCGAGTCTTGTTGCTGGTTTAGTCATCCCTTTGTGTCGTTTGAGTAGTAGTTGTTCTTGTGTCTCAGATAAAATTCCCCACCGAAAAACCCCCTTCCGCAACCCTATTTTGTTTTCCACATCCAGTCTTTGTGACCCCCCTTCAGTAAAACAGGCATAACTTTTCGCTCGTTTGGCAGAAAAATCTGAAATTTTTTGAGCGTGTCCCTGACCCGATTTGGGTGGGTACCCTACGCCGGTTAGCCCTCACCAAACTCGGCAAAAAAATCAGGAAGATAAAGAAAAAAATTGGACAAAGTTTTTGCTCGCCGGACAGCGAACTTTTTTGAATTTTTGTGAGCCACATCCCACCTCAGTTGTAGGTGCCAATTTTTGTGGTTGCATCTCTGGTCATCCTTGTTCAAAAAAAATAGAGTGAAAAAAAAGAAAAAAAATATAAAAAAAAGAGAGAAGCAGTCCTGTTTGTTGCTTGTCCGAACTCTTGTCCGAACTCCTATCCGAACACTTGTCCGATCTGAGGCAGGCATTGGCTGTTTGTTGCTTGTCCGATCTCTTGTCCGAACTCCTGTCCGAACTCTTGTCCAATTTGAGGCAGTCTTTGGCTGTTTGTTGCTTGTCCGATCTCTTGTCTGAACCTTTGTCCGAACTCTTGTCCGATCCGAACAGCAGCAGAAAAAAAAAATTGCACATACCCTTGTCCGATCACTTGTCCGATCTCTTGTCCGATCCCTTGTCCGATCTATAGAGAGCTGATTTTGACCTGTTTTTGCTTCCTTTTTGTTTTTTGGGCACATAGTTTCTATCTATTACTTGAACTTTCACTTTGGGAGCACTACGGTCAGCAACTTTGTCGAGTACTAGGGAATACTTATTGAACTTGGTTTAACTGTTATTATTATCGCTAATCCTTGCTACTCACTTTGCCTTCCAAGCTACACCTTTCTCTTGGTCAGGACAGGATCATTTCTTGCAATTTTACACCACCCTCCACTTGGTTCATCACCTGTAGGCCGGTGACCTCACTGCGGCGTGGTAAGAACACTTGCAAGCGTGGGTAAGGTGCTTGACGGATTGCTTCCACCACACATCCACCACCCCACCTAGCTGTTTACATAAGGATTATTCTTTGTTGTTTTGTCTTTTCACTAACATGGCAGCACTTATTGTACAACATGACTTGAGCACTCACATGGACCAGGACGACCAGGCACAACGGAACAATATATTTCAGACCATCTTCCTCGTCAATAACCGTCGTGCGCGTGTCATCATCGACAGCGGTAGTTGCAACAATTTGGTGAGCCTCGACGTGGTAACTAAGCTTCAACTTCCCACACGTGCACATCCACACCCTTACCATGTGCAATGGCTCAACGACAGCGGTAAGGTCAAGGTAACACAAACTGTTCACATCGAATTTTCCATTGGTACATACTTCGGAAGTGCTGATTTTGATGTAGTACCAATGCAAGCATGTTCTCTATTACTTGGTAGACCTTGGGTATATGATACTGATGCTACACACCATGGTAGGAGCAATAAGTACACATTTATGTATAAAGGAAAGAAAGTTACATTGCTTCCTATGACTCCTGCTGAAATTGTGAAATTTGAACAAGAAAAACGTGCTAGGGACGCACAAAAGAGCAAACAACTTTTTGAAAATCAGCAAGTAGCTAAAACACTTTCGAGGCAACAAAAAGAAAAAGTTGTTTCTCCTTCATCATCACAAGTTATTAATCTGAAAGGATGTGTCATGCATGCAACTAAAACTAACCTTGCACTACGTAGTTTTCTTGGTCTTGCAGGTTTCTACCGGTGTTTTGTGAAAGATTTCAGCACCATAGCCGGTCCTTTACCTGAGTTGACCAAGACGGTAGTTACTTCTACTTGGGAGTCAGCACAAGAGCAAGCTCTTGCCACACTCAAGGATCGCCTTACACGTGCACCTCTACTTCAGCTACCCGACTTCAGTAAGCCTGTTGAGTTAGAGTGTGATGCTAGTGGTGTTGGAATAGGAGGTGTGCTGCTACAAGGAGGTAAACCCGTGACCTATTTTAGTGAGAAATTGCATGGTCCACAGTTGAATTATTCCACCTATGATAAGGAATTATATGCCTTAGTGCGTGTGCTTGAAACTTGTCAACATTACCTTTTGCCTAAGGAGTTTATTATACATTCTGATCATGACGCACTCAAATATTTGAGAGGGCAAGATAAACTGAACCATAGACATGTTAAATGGGTAGAATTTATTGAGACTTTTCCATATATCATTAAGCATAAGAAAGGGAAAGATAATGTGATTGCTGATGCTTTATCTAGACGGTATACATTACTTTCTCAACTTGATTGTAAGATCTTTGGTTTAGAAACATTGAAGGACATGTATGCTACTGATTTGGACTTCAAGGATGCTTTTGCAAATTGTACAAATGACTGTGCTTGGAACAAATATGTGCTGAATCATGGATATCTTTTTCGTGCTAACAAGTTATGCGTTCCGGCTAGCTCTCTTCGCTTGTTGTTACTGCAGGAAGCACACTGTTGGGGGAGATAATCCCTGGAGTCAGCGGGGTGGGCCCCCTAGCCGGAGGGCCCAGGCTTGATGACGGAGGTCACCGTCCGGAGGAGCGTGGCCGGAGGTCACCTTCCGGAGGAGCGTGGCCAGAGGTCACCTCCCGGAGGAGCGTGGCCGGAGGTCACCATCCGGAGGAGCGTGGCCGGAGGTCACCGTCCGGAGGAGCGTGGCCGGAGGTCACCTTCCGGAGGAGCGAAGCCGGAGGTCGCCCTTCGGCGTAGGACACAGGAGCCCGCCTTCCGGAGGCTGAAGGTCCAGGGCTCTCGGCAGGCCCGGCGAGACGAGCCCAAAGAGAGTCTTGGCGGGAAAAGGACCAGGCGGTCGTGCGAAAGGACAGGATCGCGATCTTCTGAGCCGTGTCGGGCGGCGCAGGAAGCATCCGACACGGCCGATACGCTGTCAGAGTCGAATCTTCTTGTCTGTACTATGTACCTCTTTGTCTGTACTACCGGTCAGGGTTGGTCGGGTGGCCGTTGGCAGCCCGGAGGCGCTTAGTCCTCTGGGCGGGGCGCCCTATAAATACCCCCCCACTACAGTTGTAACGAACAAGCAGTCCAAAGCATTGAATACACTACTCTTATTTTCCACTAAAACCTGCTGGTTCGATCCGTCGTTCCAACAGTTGGCGCCGTCCGTGGGGATCCTAGTCCGAAAAGCTAGTGTCCTCTACACCCATCCACCCAAAGCATGTCGAGCCGGAAGGGAGCGAGCACGGCCCCCCTGCGCCGGTCGACTCGAACCGCTGGGGCGAGCCCGCCCCAACCGTCGACCCCAATCCTTCAGCTCCCATCACCACCACCGTCGGAGCGGCGCCCCCAGCGGGCTCCACCCAGTTGCAAGAAGAGACGCCCGGAGCTCAAGGCACCGACGGCCTGCCCGAGCCGACCTCCGCCAACCTGGCCGGGTCGCCGGGCGGGCCGCCGGAGCAGCATCTCCCAGGTGGACCCCCGGTAGTAGTGTCCCTTCAGACGGACTACGTCCGCTCGCGGGACCCCGACACAACTTCCGGGGGAAGCGGGAGCCAGGCTGATGCCCTGGCTGCCGAGAACGCCAGGCTAAAGGCGGAGCTGGCTCTGTGGCGTCAGGAAGCGTCGCTCCGGCCCCCGGCGCCCCCGGCAGCCTTCCGCGCCGCGAGAGCTGCGGTCACGGACCTGAGCGACGACGAGAACCCCCCGGAGGAGGAGAACGCATCATACGACGAGGACTCTCCCCTGCACCCGGACCTCCAGAGGGTGCGCTTCAGCTCGAGCTTCCGCGCCGCCAAGCTCCCCAAGTACTCCGGGGACTCCGACCCCGGCGAGTTCTCTCGCTCCTACGCTCTGGCAATAGAAGCGTCCGGGGGGAGCCGGGACGCCATGGCCAAATGCTTCCCTCTGGCGCTCGAAGGGATCGCCCTTCGGTGGTTCTGGTCTCTCCGGCCAGGGACCATCCACTCGTGGGAGCAGCTGAAAAAGAAGTTCGTCAACAACTTCCAGGGGACCTTCGTGGCCCCCATGTCCACCGGGAGCCTTTTTTCAAGTGAAGCAGCAACCCGGAGAGACACTGCGGCAGTACTCCCAGCGCTTTGCGCACACCAAGGCTCAGATCAAGGGGCTTTCCGCTTCTTCAGTCATCGACGTGGCCCGGGAAGGCGTCACCCACCCAGGTCTCCTCGACAAGCTCCACCGGAAGCCCATCTCTTCGGTGGCGCAGCTCATGACGTATTTCGAAGAGTACGCTCGGTCCGAAGAGGGCCAGATACGCCGACAGGCGATGGTAGTCCCTGTCCGGGCTCCGAACGCCCGAGCGTACGAAGTGCCTCCGGAGCCCAGACGGGGCCCACGTCGCGCCCCTGACTTCCGGCGCCCGGAGCCCGCTCGCCCGGACCTCGTTCGTCAAGATTCTCGGCGGAACCGGAAGCATTTTCGGGGGGAAGTCCTTAGCATCACCCCTCAAGCGCCCGCCAAGCACCTGCACACGCCCGGCGGAAGTCGCCAGGCCGGGCCCAAGCCTCCACCCCGAGCACCTGCCAGGGGAACCTTTTACTGCAGCGTCCATGGCGAGAACCGGAGCCACGACACCGACTCCTGCCGCACCATCCTCGCTCTTCGCAGCGACTACCTCGAGCGCCAGTCCGGTCGCGGTTCCTCCGACCGGGGGCATTCCGCCCCTCGGCCAGACCAGGTCCAAATAGTCGGGCGTCAGGAAGAGCCGGAGGCCGTGACCCCGGCCGAGGGATTCGGCGGGGTCCCGGCCCTCACACTCGCAGCCGGTCCGGACCGTGGCAAGCGCGTGGTCCTTCCCATATCCGGAGGGGGAGCCCTCGGAGCGCTGTCCAAGCGGCAGCGTCGGGATTACGTTCGGGAAGTTGGGCACATCGGCACGTCCAGCCCTTCAATCCTCCCGGAGTGGTCTCACGTCCCCATCAGCTTCACCGCCGAAGATGCCGCCGGCGTCAAGTTTCCTCACGCCGACCCACTCGTCATTTCGTGCAGGCCTTCGACCAACTGTGCTTGTCGCGCAAGCACCTGCTGCCAGCCTCGCGGCCACTCCAAGGCTTCTCGGGCCCTCCGCTCGACGCCTTGGGCCAGGTCTTATTGGAAGTGGCGTTCGGCACCGCGCCCCTCCAGCGTCGGGAGGAAATCCTGTTCGACGTCGTCGACGCTCCGTACGCCTACAACGCCATCTTCGGCCGTGGGATGCTCAACCGTTTCGGCGCCATCGCTCACCACAACTACCTCTGCCTCAAGATGCCGACTCCCGGAGGGGTGTTGTCTGTGCTGGGCGACCAAGCTGCAGCCCGCCGGGTCGAGTACGGCCATGCGGCGCCACTGGAGCCACGACAGGTCCACAGTGTCCGTGAAGGCGCTGAAGACGCCAACCTCCCACTGGAGGCCAGCCCTGCGCAGAAAGGGCGCCCCGTCAAACCCCTCCCAGAAGGCGAAGTCATCACCAAGACCCTGACTTACGGGGGGAAAGAGTACTCGATCAAGTTCGGAGGGGGCCTGGAGCCAGAATTATCAGCGCAGCTCGAGGCCATCGTCTGCAACAACATCGACATCTTCGCATGGTCGGACGACGACATTCCTGGCGTCGATCGGACTATCATTGAGCATTCCCTGGCAGTTGATCCGAAGGCACGACCAGTCCGCCAGGGGCTTCGGAGGCTGTCCGCCGAGCGGGCTGAGCTCGCCAAGGCCGAGACCGACAAGCTGCTCCGCGCCGGGGTCATCAGGGAAGTGAGTCACACCGACTGGTTGTCCAACCCTGTGTTTGTCCAGAAGAAAACATCTGGCAAATGGCGCATGTGTATTGACTTTACTTCTTTGAATAAAGCTTGCCCCCGTGATCCCTACCCGCTGCCTCGTATTGATCAGCTAGTAGATTCCACAGCCGGAGCCGAGCTCCTCAGCTTCCTCGACGCATATTCCGGTTATCATCAGATCTGGCTCAAGCCTGAAGACCAAGTGAAGACCAGCTTCGTCACCCCGCCCGGAGTGTTCTGCTACCTCCGGATGCCCTTCGGCCTCCGTAACGCCGGAGCAACCTTTTCAAGGTTAATCTCAAAGGCCCTCAGTCATCAGCTCGGGCGGAACGTGGAAGCTTACATGGACGACATCGTCATCAAGACTGCCTCCGCAAGTCAGCATGGGTCCGACATAGCCGAAACCTTCGACAGCCTCCGGCGGTGTGGGATCCGGCTTAACCCTGCCAAGTGCGTCTTCGGAGCACGCGCAGGGAAGCTACTCGGGTACCTCGTCTCCAGCCGCGACATCGAAGCAAGTCCAACGCAAAGTTCAAGCATTGCAGAACATGGCACCACCTCAGAACCTGCGGCAGGCGCAGAAGTTGGCCGGACGATTGGCCGCCCTGGGGCGTTTCCTCGCCAAATCAGCAGAGCGAAGTTTGCCCATCTTCAAGGTGCTTCGAGGCTCCAAGCATTTCGAATGGACCCCCGAGTGCCAGGATTGTTTCCAGCAAATCAAGGATTATCTCTCCGGCCTCGTGGCCCTCGCCACACCACGGGCCGGCAGTCCCTTGCTGGTTTATCTCGCCGCCTCTAGCACCGCCGCAAGCGCGGCCTTGGTTCAGGAGGAAGATTGCGGTGGGAAGCTAGTTCAGCGGCCCGTCTACTTCGTCTCCGAGGTTCTCGCCGACGCCAAGGCCAGATACTCCGAGCTAGAGAAGGTGGCTTATGCCCTCGTCATGGCCTCCCGAAAGCTCCGGCACTACTTCTTGGCCCACGACATCATCATTCCAACAGCCTATCTGTTGGGCGACATGTTCAGAAACAAAGACGCCACTGGTCGCATCGGGAAGTGGGCGGTAGAGCTGGCCCCGTTCGGGATCTCCTTCGTTGCCCGGACGGCCATTAAATCCCAGATTCTCGCTGACTTCGTCGCGGAGTGGACGTGGGCCCGAGAGCCCGCGAGCGCCAGCGCGGGCGAAGAGATTTGGACCATTTTTATGGATGGCGCTTACCAGGCCTCCGGGGCTGGAGCCGGAGCAGTCATCATCTCCCCTTCGGGTCAGCAGGCCCTGTACTCCGCCCGGCTAAGCTTCAAGGCCACTAACAACGTCGCAGAATACGAAGGTGTCCTCTTGGGACTTCGCAAGGCGCTCGCTTTGGGCGCCGCGCGCGTGATCGTGAAGACCGACTCCCAAGTGGTCGCCGGACACATCGACAAGTCCTTTCGAGCGAAGCACCCGGACCTCGCTTCCTACCTCGACTCCATCCGCAAGTTCGAAGCCTCCTTCAAGGGCATCTCCGTCCAGAACATCCCGCGAAGCGACAACGCCCAAGCGGATGCCCTCGCTAAGGCCGGGGCCGGCGCCCAGGCCTTGCCGCCAGGGGCTTTCTTCGAGGAACTCGCCCAGCCTTCGGTAATTCATCGAAGCGAGGCGATCGACCCCGCCGCCCCGGAGGAGAGCGAACAGTCGCCGCACCCGGCCCCAGTACTCTGTACAGCCAGCGTCGATTGGCGCGAGCCCATCCTCCGCGCGCTCGCCGGCGGCGATGAAGTCCATCCCAGTCCGGAGCAGGTTCGCCTGCGACTCCGCGCAAGGTCATTCGAGGTCATCAATGGAATCCTGTACAAGTCCGGAGTATGTTCCCCGCTGCTCCGCTGCGTCGCGCATTCCGACGGTGTCGCCATGCTCCGGGAGATACATGAAGGGCTGTGCGGCAGTCACTTAGCGCCGCGGGCCCTCGCAGGCAAAGCTCTCCGGCAAGGCGTGTACTGGCCCACCATCATCGCCGACGCCGAAGAACTCGTCCGCGCCTGCCATGGTTGCCAGTGGATGGGCCGACGCAGTCACCGCCCCCCAGCAAGGTTGCTACCTATCCCTCCTGTGTGGCCCTTGGCCCGCTGGGGCATGGACCTCGTCGGCCCGCTCCCCAGAGCGAAGGGAAACCTACGCTTCGTCGTCGTCGCAGTCGAGTACTTCTCCAAGTGGGTCGAAGCGGAGCCTCTCACCACCATCACATCCCGAAGTGTCCAGAAGTTTTTCTGGCAGCATATCGTGTGCCGGTTCGGAGTACCCAAGCAGCTCACATTGGACAACGGAACGCAGTTTGATGCCGGCAGCTTCCGGGCATTCTGTGACGAGCTGGGAGTTCAGCTTTGCTTCGCGGCCGTGCGGCACCCCCAGTCTAACGGAGCAGTGGAGCGAGCCAACGGGCACATTCTGTCCGGCCTTCATAAGCGTATTGTCGGGTTGGCCCGAGGCACGTGGCCCGACGAACTACCCAAGGTCTTATGGTCCATCCGGACGACCGTTTCCCGGGCAACGGGCTTCACCCCGTTCCGCCTTATGTTCGGCGACGAAGCGATGACGCCAACGGAGCTCCGCGCCGGTTCACTGCGCGTCGTAGCACCCGAAGTTGAAGATGAGCGCGCCGTCTCCCTTGACCTAGCGGAAGAAACGCGGCTGCGCGCCGTCGCCAACCTGTCCCACTATCAGAAGGAGACCAAGGGGTGGTATGATACCAAGGTTAAGCGCAACGAGTTCCAACCAGGGCATCTCGTCCTCCGCGCAGTGGTCGCTCCCCCCAAGTTGGGCAACAAATGGGACGGACCGTACATCGTTACGAAGTCCGGACGGCCGGGGTCCTACCGTCTCGCTACACTAGAAGGCGAAGAGCTGAAGCATTCGTGGCACGCTGGGGACCTGAAGCGCTACTTTCCGTAACACTACCAATGTACTTTATTCGCGGCTATCGCCGCCTGGTTGTATCCCCATCTGGGAAATAAAATTTTCAGCCAACTATTCCGACCGACACAACTCGCGACGCACCCTCCCACTCGGGTTCCGAGCTCCGGCTCGACGCACCCTCGCATTCGGGTTCCGAGCTATGCCTCGACGCACCCTCGCATTCGGCCTCCGAGCTCCGGCTCGACGCGCCCTCATATTCGGGTTCCGAGCTATGCCTCGACGCACCCTCGCATTCGGGTTCCGAGCTATGCCTCGACGCACCCTCGCATTCGGCCTCCGAGCTCCGGCTCGACGCGCCCTCCTATTCGGGTTCCGAGCTATGCCTCGACGCACCCTCGCATTCGGGTTCCGAGCTATGCCTCGACGCACCCTCGCATTCGGGCTCCGAGCTCCGGCTCGACGCGCCCTCATATTCGGGTTCCGAGCTATGCCTCGACGCACCCTCGCATTCGGCCTCCGAGCTCCGGCTCGACGCGCCCTCATATTCGGGTTCCGAGCTATGCCTTGACGCACCCTCGCATTCGGGTTCCGAGCTATGCCTCGACGCACCCTCGCATTCGGGTTCCGAGCTATGCCTCGACGCACCCTCGCATTCGGGCTCCGAGCTCCGGCTCGACGCGCCCTCATATTTGGGTTCCGAGCTATGCCTCGACGCACCCTCGCATTCGGGCTCCGAGCTCCGGCTGGACGCGCCCTCATATTCGGTTTCCGAGCTATGCCTCGACGCGCCCTCACGCTCGGGTTCAGAGCTACGCCGGTGTGACGCGCACCGTCCGCTCTCCCTCTCCTAAGCTACTTAGCGCCCAGCTAGTAAACCAGCTACCCGCCAAGCGGGGGGGGGGAGGAAGAGAGAGAGAGCGGGGCGCAAGCTGCAGCAAGCATATGAAGCGTACAATAACAAGCGCATAAGCATACAGTGTTCATTACAAGCAAAGGAGGAAGTTAAGAAAAGTTCTCGTCCAGGCCAAGAAGGAACCGCGGGCCCCTTCGGTTAGACGGACCGGAAGTCGTGCTCGCCCCCCGACCGGACCTTTCCTTCCTCTTCCTGCGCTCCTCTTCCTTCTTTTGGGCGCGGAAAGTTCTCTGGTCCTCCTGGAGCTGAGCCAGCTGCGCAGGCCGCCCCCCTCCGGGGCGCTCCCCCCAAGTCAGCCTCCTTATCGGACCAGTCACCGGTTCGGAGGACGAGGACGGCGAGCGAGACCCCCTCTCTTCGTCCTTCACATGCTTCAGAACCCCCTGAAGGACGTCGGAGTCCACACGTCCGTCATTGCCGCGGGGAAGAACGAAGCGCGCGGGCCGGTTCGCCCGCCCAGCTTCGAGGATGGCCCAGCGATGCCGAAAGGCGTCGTCCGGTTCAGTAACCTCGACATCAAGATCGCGACCGCAAACACCTGAGTAAGTCCCGAAAAGTAGTCTTTATTAATATGACTGAGTTCCCTAAGCTGATACAGGATAAGGCTGAGACCAACCCCTAGAGCTACACCTGCGGGTCCGGCAAACGGGCCGAGGCTGAAGGGTTCGAAGGGGCTGGAGGGTCGCGCGCGCGGAGTGCTTCCTCCAGCCAAGCCTGGATCGCCGAGGGCCTTCGGTCTTGCCAGGTCGCCTTGAGCGCCCTCCAAGCTTGGGTCGGGCGGAGCTTGGCGTCCGAAGGTGGTCCCCCGTGAAGGCGACCGGGTTCGGGCTCGAAGGCGAAGGAA